>JAHIAM010005021.1:0-53900 GCA_021605205.1 Aegilops longissima | reverse complement strand
AGCCACCACAATGGTGAACCAAACCTGTTTTATGGGCGTTACGAGTAAGCTTCCGTTATCGCACAACCGAAGTTTGGATGCGGGTTAGTGCTTCAGTAGGATTCTCGGTTTGCATGCGGTTTTAACGGAGGGATTTAATGGAGGCGCTGTAGCGTAACGGGCGGTGTAAGATTATTCTGATTTGAAGCAGAATGAGCCGCAAATCACAAAGGCCCTCGCCTCGTGAAACCAACCGAAGCTAGACTGTTCCTGCCTCTAGCCTTTAAAAATGCATATACTCCACTTTTGTACAAGAGTAGTATCGATGGATTGCGCCATGGAGCAAAACTTGAAATTAAAACAAAAGGTGGTACATATAGAGAGCCTCGCCGCCAAATTATGCATATAGTACTATTAAAAGGCTTGTCACAATGATGGTGTCCAGACAAGTGCACAACCCACCCTCAAATAAAACTAAGCACCTCGAATTCTTTGACAAAACTAAGCACTCAAATTTTTGACAACTAAACCATCGCTATATGATGTTGGCTATATATTGTAATGATATAATGTGAAGAAACGAGTGGTAGTACTATACCAATTAAAAGATGAAATGTAAGAAATAATAGTATGTACATACCAAGAGTTAAAGTAACGAGAAGAAACATAACATAGTTCTCGCTGGGGCTCAAAGACAACACACCCTCAAATTAAATTAAGCACATCTGAAATTAAACTTCAGAATCGTTCCGGTAGACACTGCATTAGAACCACCATGAGCAACGACACTACCACGTTACTCGGAGTCCTCGTCCACGCCCCTCGATTTCGCCCTTGTCCTCTTCCTCTTGGCCGATACTTCTTTGCTTGAACCGCACACTTGGCTGTTGCTCTTCATCCAACCCTTGTAGATATTGAAGAAGGTAGCCATCCATTGCAGCGTATTGATGTGGTCTATATCTAGTACATTCCGCTGCCATGCATGACAATGAAACGTATGGAGGTTTCACCAGTTTATCGTATGAAGGATGAACGATGGTTCTGCCAGGTCAGCATTGAAGGTCGACGAGAGGGCACCAAATTTTCTTCCGAGGTCAAGGAGTTGCCTACAACGAGGCCTATCCGACTCCAGGATTTCTTTGTCGCTACCAAAGTCTACAAAGAACGAATTTGACTAGGTTGCTCCCGAGGAAGTCCTTAAAATCCGGCACTCAACGCCGCCATCGTGATATGTGGTAGACCAAGCATAAGTCATGCACGCAACCTGGATCACGGGCGGCTTCTTCCTCTCTTCGCCCTTTAGATCCTTCTCTCGCCCCGTGACTGTGGTGTACTCAACATCTAGCCCAGCGACCCACTCATCATCTGAGTTTTCTAACATGCGCCTCGAAGCGAAAAGGCATCCTTTCACCGTCGCGAAGAACGGTGTAGATGACGTCGAACTCATCACCGGTGATGGTTCTAACCTTGTAATCACCGCCGATCTTGGAGATTTGGGACGCCATGGATTTGGGAGGAGGGTTAGATTAGTGGAACTGCCGACCGAGAATGGACGGACGACTAGGAGCGAACCGCCGTGTATTGAAGGACGTCGGGGACGCAGTAGGAGCGAACTGCCGCGCGCGAACGGAGGGTAGTGGCTTTCCATTCTCCCATGATACGGGCTTCGAGAGCCCTTGGATCTGAGATCGAACGGTTGCATGGCGTGATTCTAGACCTATGGGTGAATATCCTATCCCGAGGGGTTATTCTCGCAAATTTTTAGCAACTTAGCATGCCACCGCTTGATCTTAGATCCAAGGCTGCCAGCAGCCCATATCGTGGTTGCGCCTTACCACGACCGTCAGCGTCGCTCGTGCGGTCGCACCTTGGAGATTTAACACGGTGCGTTAGGGCTATCCGATGTTGGCATGTCATACATAGTCATCACCTAGTCAATCATATCGCTATAAGGTTGGCTATAAGTGTATTTTTTACTTCTCTAACTCTTTCTTCGTACTCGAGGATTTTAGCCGTGACAATGCAGACTCACAACCATGCTTTTGACCTTGTCCCGCATCGTGATGTTCATTCTTTGCTTGTATAACGTGCCTTCCACACCACCGTAGATCTGCGTGTAGCAAAGGAGCAACGTCAGCTGATAAAGTGCTTTTTCTACTACTAAAAGTGTGGCCCTTGTTGCATGACTTCCATTCGTTTGACAGTTGCTCTTTGGTATAGAACCATGGTTGCAGAGAGTTCTTGCCCGTGCTTTTAAGGACATGCCTCACAAAGTAAACAGTGAGGGTTCACATCTGAATTCAATTCTGTTATGTTTCTGTAGTAAACGCATGAACGTGACTCTGCCTAATACTCAAGTATGCCTCCATGGGCTGCTCGTCCGTGCCTCTCCATCTAAACGAGTCGACGGAATCATTCGGAAAACGTACACAAGCGAACATGACTATATGATACCACATGATGCCTTTGTGGATTTGATGCCCGTGTCACGACCCTTTATCACTAAAAATACAGAAAGACCCAAACACACATAACCGTGGCTGCAGAGACTTTATCAAGAAAGAACCGTGTCTCTATGGACTTCACGTATGTGCTTTTAAATACATAGAAATAAGCTTTTAAAATCAGTTCTCTCATATAGGCAACTCTGTGCTTCATAGAGTAAACGCCTGTGTCTAAAGCGTAAGACAAAGGTTCGGGCCTGTAATAGACGCCTGTGCATCTTCGTCTCGATCGAAGTCTCGCAAAGCGTAGCATGACTCGTGTAATACCATCGACTATGCACAATAAATGCATGATTGTGACCCTGCCTAATACTAAACTATGCCTCCATGGGCTGCTCGTCTCATTCCTTCTCCGGCTCCTAACGAGTCGAGTGAATCATTCGGAACATAAACACAAGTGAACATGACTCTATTTAATACCACAAGTGAATCAAGTGAACATGATTGTATACCACAAATGGATATAGTGCCTGGCAGTAGGTTCACGTCATTTGCTGTGAGAGAATCATGTCTTTACATGCTACTAAGGCACGTGCAATCACGACACTGCCTGTGTGTGGCATGTAGAACAGTGCTTTACAATGCTGAAGGCAGGACCGTGTGTCTTGTTCTTGAAAAGCCATGGTTCTGCCATCACTTCATTCACTTGGTTTTGTCCGTGTTTTTGCAGAATCATCTGCAAAGTAGAGGCACGGCCTTGAATCTTCTAGTAACTTAATTGTAACATGCACGTTGGGTTTCCGCAAATAATGCACGAACGTGACTCCACGTAAAATACAAGCATGCCTCCTTGAGCAGCTTTACCGTGCCACTCCTAGTTATAGATCAACGGATGCATTTGGAGCACAAAGAGACACGAAGGTGACCTCTGACTTGAAACATTGACATACTTGACGGTTCGTGCATTTGAGTTAAAATCTTACAACAAAAACAATTGTAACACGACAGTCGTCCGTTTCTATTAGGTTTCCGTAATAATCGCACAACTGTGACTCCGGGTAAGAATAAACCATGCTTCTCCATCGACTCATTGTGAATACAATTATAAAACCTCTGTGCGTGACTCTATGTAATAAGAAGACCTTTGAGGGCTGTATGCTCGTGCTTGTGACCCTTGAAACTAAAACACAGAGTAAACGCCCGTGCCTCTATGCTGTATGCACGTGCTTATGCCTGTACAAGGAAATACGCTTTTAAAAACAGGGTCTCTCGTATAGGACATTCTGTGCCTCACAGAGTAAACGCCCGTGGCTGAGCGTAAGACTAATGTTAGCGTGACTCTATATAATTCAACAGACCATGCCTCTACGCGCTTCATTCCCGTGCCTGTGAAAATTGTGATCCCGCGTAAAACGCAAGCATGCCTCTCTGGGCCTCCATACCATGCCTCTCTTCGTTTTAGAGTCAATGGAGTTATCTGGAACACAAAGAGACACGAACGTAGACACGAAATGTTGTATATGCCTGTGTGGCATGTAGAACAGTGCGTCACAATGCCAAAGGCAGGACCGTGTGTCTGGTACGTGATAATGCCAAGCCGCACTGTGTCCAGTACGCGATAAGCCGTGATGGAGCATTTCAGCAGAATCATTTGCAAAGCAGAGGCACGGCCTTGAATCTTCTATTGACTTAAATGTGAACGTGTCCATGGAAAATTTTGCTACTCAGAGAGGCAAGATGATCAGAGAACCGCGGCTCCGCGCCAAACAGATTCTTCTATTGAATGTGTGCCGTGAATAGTTAATACACGGACGGGCATGCCCTGCTCCGGCTCCGCGGTGCAACAAAGGCATCTCGCATCTTTGAAAGCCGTGGTTCTATTTAATGTTTCAAGCAGTCACGCACTCATTGAGTTGCTCCGGTAGTACCTAACCCCCCCTGTCGAAAAGAAAATAGAAGAAGTAATTGATCTGACCACTCCGCCTCCCCGTCGTGGTATTTAAGCCGCCTCGTGGATTGACACCAGTAATCCATTTTCCGCATCCACCTCGGCGAGCACTGGTCGTGGGCGCGCCACCGCAGCAACGAGGTGGATGGAAAGCGCTGCTCAGAGCATCAAGAGGTCGAGAGTGGCGCCACCGCGACGCCTTTCTCGTGGTGTGCTAGTTGTCGGAGGGATGGAAGCGGCGACCGCGCTTCTCTCAATCCGATGAGGAAGAAGAGGGATGTCGCGGCGATCGCATCAACGATCTCGCCAACGGTGTCCTAGGTGAGATCATTTGTCGCCTTCCCATCAAGGATGGCATCCGTTATCAATCCTCGCACATCGCCGCGCCCTTTGTGGCCCATCGCCCTCCGAATCTCGACTACCGCGAGATCTCTCGACTCTCGTCTTTTAACGATGGTGAAAAGTTCATATCGAGATCATATCTCATCTGTGCGTCTTCACCAATCAGCCCATTCGTAAATGCTATTACAGTATCGCGGCTCTATCGAAACTCGTTGTCGCCTTCCGAATCCATTTTGTCCGCCATGCCGGGCTTGGTTAGACGCCTCTATTCCGGCGCATACCTACAAAGGCAGACCCTCCACCGTTGATGCCTTGTTCCGATCCTGGAATTTGAACAATATCCAGGTTCTTGAGTTCTATTATCTTTCCTGCACTTTCGACGCAAGAGGTAACTCTATTGGATCTGTGCACTTCAACCACGCCTCGCACCGGAGTCCGTGTTTCGTTTTCTCCTCTCCACACCTCGCTTTGCTTCTTTGCGTAAATAGCAGATAATTACGTAGGGACGCTTAAGCTACCACCGGTGAAAAGACTCTCGCCAGGAGGTTGATATATCAGACGCGTTGCTGCAAAGCATAATCCACTCTAGTTGCCCTGCAGTTGAGTCTCTCCTGCTTGTTTGCAATAGAGGAGGTCGTCGTGTCACAATAAACTCATGTAACCTTGTAAGCATTGGCATTTGTTGTCCACACGGGGAACTCATTGTTGAGGATGCCCCTTCGCTTCGACGGTTGATTGTTGATTGTCTGGTTGACGACTGTTCGATAACCATTGTCTCTTCACCTAAATTGGAGACGTTGGCTGAATTCGTGTTTGTGTCTCCCTCGAAGTGTCTTGAGGTACTGACTTTCCTTAATACTGGAATAGAGCTATACTTGTTCCGATGTTTGTTCTATTAATTTGATGGTCTTTGTTGTATTCTTCATGCAGAGTCAGGACTTGGAGGTAACCGCTGTCTCTGCGTTTGAACCGTAGCCATGTCGTCCGACGTTTCTTGAGGTATTGAGTTTTTATGATACTTCCAGCTTAACTTTATTTGTGAGGAAACAATTTTTATTTCATCCAACCTTTATGCTATTAGTTTTGTGATCCATATTCTGTTATTTTTCATCAAGGGTGTTAAGGCAGTCAGTCTAACAACAATGCGTCAATCTGTCAAGACCTTGCTTATCTACATTCATTATAAGGTGGACATTGTCGTTGATTTGCTGCAATGCTTTCCAAAACTGGAGAACTTGTTTGTCGAGGTGATGATCTTCAGAAATTTGCATTATGTAGTACTTGTTCCTTTTTGAAATGCTTGTCTTAATTTTGACTTAAATTGGTGTTCCCGTACCTACACATGATTTATTGTTGTATACATCCACATATAGACAAGTTTATGTCTAACTTCTTGTTACGGAGGTGGTAGTACTAATTGTTGCATTTGGTTTTTTGATGGTATGTATCTCTTTTTATAGACGCTAAGTATTTTCAACCTATCATTTATATTTTAGGGATCATTGATTTCTCATGGTGTAAAAAACAAATGGCGTCGTAAGTACCGGCAGTTTCTCAAACATCACGACTTTTGTCTGAAGACAGTATCGCTGGAAGATTATGTTCGCTCTGGGAGTTACGCTGAATTTGCGATGTTTTTTGTTCTTAGTGCAAAGGATCTGGAGACCATGACCATTAAGTTTACCTCCCCTCCCGCAGAGTTCACGAGAGTATTTTACGAAAAGCAACAAAAGCTTCTGGAGTGGGATAGAAGGGCTTCTAAACGTGCACGTCTTAGATTATCATCAAGTTGCAGCCACGCGCGTCCGCATTTAAGAAAGAGGAGTCTTGAATACCTGGATTTGACGGTTCCGTTCAGGTGTGGATGCTGAAATCAGGCCTTGTGTTAGTTGTCCAGGTGTATGGAGTTATTTGTTGTTGCGTTCTTTTGAGCTTGGGTTTTATGTAAACTTTATAAGACTATCGTTGTAGTCTTAGCACCGTGTGTAGGCTTGTTTGTTTTTGTGTTGCGTGCAATCATGAAGGAAATGTGTGGTTTTGCGGCTTTGTACGGCCGAAGGACCGTAAAATGCTGTGGCACCAAGGTTAAGAGATATAAAGTAGATTTAATGTTTCAATGGAGAGATGCGCGCTGCATGTGTAAGCGTGCTGTCTTGTATGTACGACGGTGCCTGTCTTATATATGTACGTGTATCACTGTCCATGCTTTTGACCTTGTCCTGGCATTGTGATTTTAATTATCTGCTTGAATAACATGCCTTTCACAGCCACTCTACTGTGCGCGTAGAAAAGGAGCAACGCCAGCTGATAAAGTGCTTTTTCTACTACTAGATGTGTGGCCTCGTTGTACGACTTTGATGCATTTGACAAAGGGCTCTTTGGTACAGCACAGTGGTTGCAGTAGAGTTCTTGCCTGCGCTTTTAAGGACAATGTCTCTTGATCGGTCATTGATTGCCTCACAAAGTAAAATAGTGAGGGTTCACATCTGAATCCAATTCTGTTATGTTTCGTAGTAAGCGCATCTAACGTGACTCGCCAAATACTCAAGTATGGCTCCATGGGCTTCTCGTTTCGGCTCTCCGCCTAAAACGAAGTCGACGTAATCATTCGGAAAACACATACAAGCGTACATGACTCTATATAATACCACGTGATGCCTTTGTGGATTTGATGCCCGTGTCTACGACCCTTATCACTAAAATACAGAAAGTCACAAAGGCACATAACCGTGGCTGCAGAGACTTTATCAAGAAAGAAGCATGACGCAATTCAGTACGGAACCTTGTCTATATCGACTTCACGTCTGTGCTTTTAAATACAAGGAAATAAGCTTTTAAAATGAGTGTCTCTCATATAGGCAATTTTGTGCTTCATAGAGTAAACGCGTCGTGGCTGTGCGTAAAGACAAAGGTTCAGCCTGGCTAGACGCCTGCATCTTCGTTCGATCGAAGTCTCGCAGCGCAGCATGAATCTGTGTAATACCATCGACTATGCGCAATAAACGCATGATTGTGACCCTGCCTAATATTAAAGTATGCCTTCATGGGCTGCTCGTCCGCGCTTCTCCGCTCGGACGAGTTCATCAATCATTCGAACACAAACACAAGTGAACATGACTCTATTCAATAGCACACGATGCCTTTGTGGATTCGACGCCTGTGGGTGTGACCTTAATTATCAAACACTGAAAGAAAGTTTGCAAGACCGTGCTTTTAAAAACGCGCAACAGCGTGACATCTGCAATTTTGTCCCTTCACCGTACCAAACTGCACTTCGTGTGCATAACTGCGTTTATGGCGCGGTCCAACCGCATTATGTGCCTTCACGCTGTGCTTCGTGATGGAAGATTTCAAACACAACAGGTCACGTTGTGTTTATGCTTCGTTTTACAAATGCATATAGTGCTAGTGCTTGGCAGTAGGTTTCCGCCGCTTCTCGTGAAAGAATTACGCCTTTACGTTACATCAAGCACGTGGAATCACGGGCGTGTTCGTGTGGCATGTAGAACAGTGCTTCGTCGTATCACTTCACGGCGCTAGGTGGTTCGTGGCAAACCGTGCATTTGCCATGGTCGTGCCTGTGTGACAGGTAGAACAGTGCGTCTCGAATCACTTTTCTACGAAGTCATTATCGTATGTGTGTTTGCTGACAAACCGTGGTTCACTGAATCATTCGGAACACAAACACTAGCACAAGCGAGCATGACTCTATATAATACCACACGATGCCTTTGCGGATTTGACGCCCTTTCTTGTGACCCTTATCACTGAAACACAAAAAGTCACAAATGTACATAGCCGTGGATGCAGAGACTTGAAGCCCTTTTAGTTAATGAAATGTACGGCATGAGCAAAAGACTGTTTAGTCATCTACCAAAATACCGAGTTCGCTGTTGGTAAGGTTACAGATTGAGCAAAAAAGGTACGGGCATTGTTTCAGCACACCTACGTAAATTCCAAACCGGAAAGTGGCGGGTACATCTAACTCCAAAGACTGCTTTCAAAGACTTACAAATGAATGGATCCTTTAAATCTAGGTGTGCTCAACACATGCGTTTTAGATCCAAGTTCCCGTGGTTGCAACTTGGCACAACCTAAGGCAAGCATGTTTAGAAGCCTTTTGTCCCACTCAAGCACGCCTTGTTGCTGTTTGTAGAATTCTCCGTGAAGTGTTCTCCAAGAAGAAACTTGATCCTCATAGTCTGCAGCTGTGCTGCGTTGAGAATAAAGAATGTTGCAAATCGAATGCTTTTGTCGCATTGAACATAGCTTTCCAGCGTCAGTGACTTCAAACGAACGTCATGATGGTGCTTGCAAGAACAGTCATTTGCAAGACTTTCTTCATTAGAGGTTATTTCCTGAATAAACATGAATATTTGAAATGGTTAAGCTCGATAAAGAGTGATTCTGCTGGAAGGAATAAGTCTGTAACCTCTGTTGTAATAAAAGCTTTCTTTTTAGTTTTGTCCTAATACTCGTCCATGATTATATACACCTTTGTCCATTACATACAAGTTTTCCTTTTGTTGAATAGAGTTCTGCACCATGCATGGTATGTGTTTTACAACTTGTGTGAGAAGCATCACCTCGATATACAAGTTTTCCAAGCTTCGGAAGTGTTCCACCAAGGAAAAGATTGCGTGCAGGTCATAATCCATGCTGATAGACAACGTCTTGATGGAATGAACCGCTATAGATGTGCTGACTGTCGGCAAACACTTCATGTAGAGTAAAACATAATATTAGTAGAGTAAAGGTTGAATTGCATGGAACTTGCTCGTACCAAATGAATGGAGGTGAAAGTATTGTTGAAAGTCAAAGACTCTAATAATTATAATGATCATTTGTGATGCCGGATTCACAGAAAATATTTGATAATTTGCCCATGACCTGTAGTTTAGGTGCAGAGGTGATAACTACCCACAAATTTTTTCAATCACCACCATAAAGCAATCGTTGAAGTGACGAGGCATCTTCTATAACAATTTTACCATAGTAACCAGAAATGCCGATGCTTATAAGGTTAGGTGAGTTTATTCTGATGGAATGGTGCCTGACTGTCCAAACAAGCAGCAGAGACTCAAGTGTAGGAGAAGTAGAGCTGATGATGCTTTGTAATGAGACGTCTAATACATCAACATCTACTAGCGAGAGTCTCCTGAGCAGTGGTAGTTTAAGCACCCGTGCATTATTGTCTGGTAACTTGCAAAGAGCAAAGGCGATGGTCTGGAGAGAGGAGGAAATCTGAGGGTTTAATGCTGGTGGTGATGGCATGAGCGAAGGGCATGAGAATGGCCCTATGTCATGTTGTCTCAAGCATGGTGGGAACAGGTAGTAAAACTCGAGCACCTGTAGATTGTTCAGTCTTGGGGATCGAAGCCAGTCATCGACCGTGGAGTGCCTGCAGTCGAGGTAGGACGCCGGAATTCACAGGCCGCGAACTGCACTCTGACGCCCGGAGAGGATGGCCTCTGGAAGGTACGAATCATCATAGGAATTATCTTCACCGACATGTTCTCCTCTAAAAAAAGTTCCAGTGTAGGTTACGCGGACGAGTTCCTCCGGTGTGGCGGAGTTCATGGTGACCAACTCAAATGTACTTGATCTAGAGGGTTAAAAAGACGGGGATGTGGATCTCACGACAGTCCAGATTCAGAGGAGCGGCGCGCCAAACATGGCGCCACCGACGTGCGAGGATTTGAGTGCGAGCGCCTTCCTTAGTGGACAGGCGGGATATGACCTCACCGAGGATGGCGCCCGGAGGTCGCTGATGCGGTCGAGACCAGACCGATCTTCTTGATCCTCGGATCCGTAGGTGCACCGCCTCTTCCAAACCGCCACCGCCAAACCACCAGAGGAAGGCATCGCCGTGGCGCGAGCTCGCCTCTTGGTGCTCGGGCACCGGAGTAGACCTCCATCTCGCTCCATTGTTGGATCGCCTACCGCGAGCGCCCTATCTATCCGTGGCGTGGATCTGACAGTCCAAGAAAGAGGGTGGCTAGGTTTCAGACGCCGTCCGTCCGCCTTTAAATAGCCACGAGCCGCACTGGGTCACCGGAGGAGACGTCCGTCGGACCCTTGGGTTTCCGTGGCGGCGCCACGTGGTGTTCACACCCGAAAACATGGAGACGCCCACCGAAACGTTGTGTTTCCGCAATCAACGGACGAACGTGGCTCCTCACAGAACACAAGCATGCCTCCATCGCTATCCCGACCGTGCCTGTCCTGGTAATATAGTCAATGGATGCATTTGGAACACAAAGAGACACCAAGGTGACTCTGGATAATTACAGGTCATGCGTTTGTTTGTTTGACAACCGCGTTCGTGACTCAAACATCGACACACAAAAGCCGCTCTTCGGCGTAAAGGATCGTGATCCCATGTAAAGCATAACCATGCCTGTCTGGGCTTCATGGTGGCGCCTGTGCTCGCAGACAGTTCAACGGATTAATTTGGAACACGTAGACAAACTAACGCGATTCTATACAATGGCAAGCCGTGACTTTCTAGGACTCACGACCGTGCGAGCAATATACCAGACCAGCGTCTCTCGAATAAGCCATTCTGTGCTTCACAAAGTAAACAGTGGGTGTCCTCATCTGAACCAATTCCGCTGGGTCTCCGCAATTAAAGAACGAACGTCGCTGTGCGTGAGACAAAGCTTTGCCTCTGTGGGCTTAACGACCGTGCTTCTTCGTCTGATCGAGTGGACGGAATCATTCGGAACACAAAGACAGGCGAGCGTCACTCTATATAATACAATATCATGCCTTTGAGGACTGTACGCCCGTGCCTGTGAACCTTAACACTGTGACACATACAACGACAAACCTCCGCGCTTCTATCGGTAATATATACGAATATCAAGAAAAAGCGTGAACCAACTATACGAATTGTGTTCACAGAGAGTTCATATCTTGTGAACTTTATTAACAAGAGTTCGTGTCCGTAATACAACCGACTCATGCCTTTGAGCGCTTATGCTCGTGCCGTGACCCTTAACACTAAACGGCCGTATGCCTCCACAAGAGGCTAGCGGAATCTATGTAATACTGACCGACTATGCCTTCACGTAACTCAAACATCGATCAAAGAAAGGCAGGAATGTCCGCGCTTCATGTGTGCACAAGACATGACTCTAGTTGGTTCAAAAACTTTGGCTGCAGAGACTTCACGTCCGTGCTTTTAAAAACAACGTCTCTAGAACTGGCCATTATGTTAATGTTCATCTGTAGCCATAAACTTGGAATGAACATGACCTAGGAAAGTAAAACACCCTTGTTATCAAAGTTACTGACGGCACGAGGTAACGGAAGACAAAATAAGAAACTTTTAGTGCACTACTTAACAGCTTCAGATACGAGGATCAGGGTCGCTGCTGTCTACTTGGTCTGGCGAGACTTCTTTTTTGGTTGCTCGGCGCGAAGTTCCTCAATCTGTTTCTTCATAACGTATGATTGCAGCTTTAGCTCGTCGCGCTGAAGTTCGAGCTGCACCTTCTCACGCATCAGAAGTGCAATGACGGCTTTGTTCTCTTCGTCCAACTTCGTTGATATCTTCAGGAAGTCTTCCACAGCATTGAACAGGTTCTTCATCTGGTCAAAGGAGAAGATGTCAGATTGATGGCAGGACGCACCCTCATGAACATCAGGACGAAGCTCACCACAATGATACATGTTCATAACTAAATCAAGTAGCCGAAAGAAAGAAAAAAAACGAATGAAGCCGAAGCAGAGCGAACTCACAGATGAGGAACCCTCGCCAGCCGAGATCTTTTCCTCGCGACCGACATGGCGCCTAGAGGAGTCTCTTCGCATAGCCGTGGCTGAGTGTCAGGATAGAGAACACCAAGAGGAGTGGATGGGCTGGAGGCGCACAAAAGGACGAAGGGGATGTGGCTAGGGTTTCGAGACTACGTCTGGCTTATTCACGTTTCACAACTAAACCAAGTAGCCGAAGGAAAGAAAAAACGAATGAAGCGGAAGCAGTGGGCTTATGTGACGAGGAGCCCTTGTCACCGGATCTCCCGCAGGTTCGGACATTGTTCCAGTAGTCTCCTCTCGACCAGCCATGGCGAGAGGGCGAGGATAGAGAGCACCGAGAGGAATGGGAATGGCTCACGGCGGGCGAGGATGGAAGAGTATGTGGCTAGGGTTTTGAAACTCCGTCCGCCATAAATAGCCGGAGCTCGCCTCGGGCGACGAGCTGCAGCGACGCCACCGGAGGAGACGTCCGCCGACCTTGGGTTTCCGTGGCGGCGCCACGGGAGTTCACACCGGTAGGTGGAGACGCCTGCTGAAACGTTGTGTTTCCGCAATCAACACACTAACGTGGCTGCCAGAAAACACACGCATGCCTCCTCGACATCCCGACCGCGCTCGTCCTGCAACATAGTCAATGGACGATTTGGAATACGTAGAGACACCAAGGTGACTTCGATAATTACAGTCATGCTTTTGTGGGTTTGACAAACGCGCTCGTGACTCAAACACCGACACACAAAATAGTCGCCTTCGATGCGTAGGATCGTGATGCTACTAAACATACAAAGTCGCCTTTCGTGCATTTGAGTTAAAATCTTACAACGAAAACAATTGTAACAAGAACAATACCGATTCTACTAGGTTTCCGTGAATAAACGCACCAACGCTACTCCGGGTAGGAACGAACCATGCCTCGGCTTGGCGGACGTCTGCTTCTCCTTTTGACCGAGTCCACCGACTCATTCGAACACGATCGAAAACCTTTGTGCGTGACTTCCATATATAGCACGCCATGCCTTCGAGGGATGTATGCCCGCAGCTTGTGACCCTTGACATCAAACACAGCTTAGCTACTTAACGCCGACATCTTTATCAAGAAAGAAGCGTGACGCAACTCGGTACTGAACCTTGTCTGTATGGATTTAACGTCTATGCTTTTAAATACAAGGAAATGAGCTTTTAAAAATTAGCGTCTCTCATATAGGCAATTCCGTGCCACACAGTGTAAACGCCCGTGGCCGTGCATAATACAAAGGTTCAGTTCCGTGGGCTAGACCATTCGCGGCGCCATAAGTCTCCATCTGAACGAGTCGTCTGAATCATTCGGAACACAAACACAAGAGAACATGACTCTATATAATAGCACACGATGCCTTTGTGGATTTGACGCCTGTGCATGTGACCCTAGTGACTGAAACACAGAGAGTCACAAACGTACATAACCGTGGCTGCAGAGAGTGCTAGCCCATGCCTTCGTACCTTGAAAGTTGTGGTTTTATTTAATGTTTCAAGCACCCATTCACTATTGATTTGTTACATGTAGAGAACCCGGCCCTCCCGCCGAAAAGAAAAATACTCATGACAAGAGGGCCCGGGTTAAGTACTACATGTAGCAAGTCAGGAGGGCCCGGGTTAAGTATTTAACTCCTGACTTAATCTGGACCCGTATTTAAGTCGTTTCCTGGATGGACAGGCTAGTCCATTTCTCCAGATCTATCATCTGTCCAGATCCACGCCACAGATAGCGGCGCGATCCCCAATGGAGACGGAGATGGAGGTCTACTCCGGTGCCCCGAGCGCTAAGAGGGCGATGCTCGCGTCACCGGCGACGCCTTCCTCTGGTGGTTTGGCGGTAGCGGCTGGAAGCGGCGAGGGTGCGCCTACCTCGGTCCCGAGGATCAAGAAGAGCAGTCTGGTCCCGACCGCATCAGCGATCTCCCGGACGCCATCCTCGGTGAGGTGATCTCCCGTCTGTCCACTAAGGAAGGCGTTCACACTCAAATCCTCGAACGTCGATGGCGTCCTTTATGGCGCACAGCTCCTCTGAATCTCGACTGCAGTGAGATCCCTGTCCCACGTCTTTTTAAGCCCCTAGAAACAGTTCATATCGATGTATTGTCCATGCACCCTGAGGGAGTCCTGGATTAGGGGGTGTCCGGATAGCCGAACTATACCTTCAGCCAGATTCCTGGACTATGAAGATACAAGATTGAAGACTCCGTCCTGTGTCCGGAAGGGACTTTCCTTGGTGTGGAAGGCAAGCTTGGCGATACGGATATGTAGATCTCCTACCATTGTAACCGACTCTGTGTAACCCTAACCCTCTCTGGTGTCTATATAAACCGGAGGGTTTTAGTCCGTAGGACAAGATATAACAATCATACCATAGGCTAGCTTCTAGGGTTTAGCCTCCTTGATCTCGTGGTAGATCTACTCTTGTACTACCCATATCATCAATATTAATCAATTAGGACGTAGGGTTTTACCTCCATCGAGAGGGCCCGAACCTGGGTAAAACATCGTGTCCCTTGTCTCCTGTTACCATCCGCCTAGACGCACAGTTCGGGACCCCCTACCCGAGATCCGCCGGTTTTGACACCGACATTGGTGCTTTCATTGAGAGTTCCTCTATGTCGTCGCTTTTAGGACTGATGGATCCTCCGATCATCAATAGCGATGCAGTCCAGGGTGAGACTTTTCTCCCGGGACAGATCTTCGTCTTCGGCCGCCAGACCGACCGGGCCAATTCACTTGGCCATCTAGAGCAGATCGAAGCTACGCCTTGGCCATCAGGTCAGATTTGAAGTTTAAACTACACGGCTGACGTCCGCGGGGACTTGATCTTCGACGGATTCGAGCCACGGCCGAAAGCGCCACAAGACTGCCACGATGGGCATGATCTAGCTCGCCACCAACAATGCCCTGAGGGTCGCACGCGATCGGTTCCGACCTCGATTCGGAACCAATCACGCCGATCGAGGATTTCCAGTGGTTGGACGCCGCTGGGGCTGCAATCCCAATGGCAATCGAAATAACACCAGCCCCGACTCCGAAGGCCCGTGGACTTCGAGGGACCGGACTCTCCCGACCGAGCCCTCCGCGCCTTCTGCCGATCGAATCCGATTGGGCGCCGATCATGGAGTTTACCGCCACGACATCTTTTCAGCACTCGCCTTTGGCGATATTCTCAAGTCATTATAGTCTCTCTTTATCAGAGAGCCTTGCCGAACTGGGCGGTCAGCAAGGTTGGGATACGGACGACGAAGAAATTCAAAGCCCACCCACCACCCACTTTGTAGCCACCGCCGATGATTCGACCGACATGCTCGATTCGACTCAAGACATCGACGTATGGACGCCGATGCAGAGACGATCAAGAACCAGCACCTATAGGGCAATCGAAAGCCACCTCGTCAGATGACATATACATGGTGGATACCCCAAAAGAAGGAGATGGCGATGGAACAGCGGGGGATGACCCTCCAAAACAGCCTAAGCGCCCGGCCAAGGCCGCCGCCTAAATCCCACCAAAGCAAAAATGGTGATTCCGGCACAGGAGATCATAATACTCCGGATAGCGCCGAAGAACACCCTCTCCAGCAAGATTCAGCATAGGAGGATGGAGAAGCCATCCCTCACGAGAGAGCGGCAGACAGAGAGGTCGAGGATGATAATTATATGCCTCCCTCCGAAGACGGGGCAAGCCTCGACGATGACGAATTCGTCGTGCCAGAGGATCCCGTCGAACAAGAGCATTTCAAACGCAGGCTTATGGCCACGGCAAGCAGCCTCAAGAAAAAACAACAACATCTTAGAGCTGATCAAGATTTGCTAGCCGACAGATGGATTGAAGTCCTTGCGGCCGAAGAGTATGAACTCGAACCCCCCTCCAAGAGCTACCCAAAGCGCAGGCTGCTACCCCGATTAGAGGAGGAAGGACCTAAACCTACATCACCAGCGCATGATACGGCCTCTCGGCCACCTCGTGGTCGGAGTGAGAGAGAGGCACTCAAGCCGCACTCCGCGCAGCTCAAAACATTCTAAGGCATGAGAAAATGCGCCGACTTCATGAGACATATTGGAGGACAAGGCAAAGCAAACAAGATCGACTCACGGATCGCAAGGCGCCCACGACACGTGATGGTGATCGTCACTCCGGATATAATAAATCTGTCCGGGCCGAACACAATAGAAAAAGCTCGTTTGAGCTGCGTCGTGATATAGCCCAATACAGAGGCGCCGCACACCCCCTATGCTTCACAGATGAAGTAATGGATCATCAAACCCCTGAGGGTTTTAAACCCGTGAACATCGAATCATACGATGGCACAACAGATCCCGCGGTATGGATCAAGGATTATCTCCTTCATATCCACATGGCCCGCGGTGACGATCTACACGCCATTAAATACCTCCCACTCAAACTTAAGGGACCAGCTCGACATTGGCTTAACAGCTTGCCAGCAGAATCAATCGATTGTTGGGAGGACCTAGAAGCCGCATTCCTCGACAATTTCCAGGGCACCTATGTGCGACCACCAGACGCCGATGACCTAAGCCACATAATTCAGCAACCAGAGGAATCGGCCAGGCAATTCTGGACACGGTTCCTAACAAAGAAAAACCAAATAGTCGACTGTCCGGACTCTGAGGCCCTAGCAGCCTTCAAGCATAATATCCGCGACGAGTGGCTTGCCCGGCACCTTGGACAGGAAAAGCCAAAATCCATGGCAGCACTCACGACGCTCATGACCCGCTTTTGCGCAGGAGAAGACAGCTGGCTAGCTCATAGCAATAACTTGACCAAGAACCTTGGTAATTCGGACACCAAGGACAAAAGTGGCAGGTCGCGTCGGAACAAGAAAAAGCGCCGCGTTAACAGCGACAACAACGAGGATACGGTAGTCAATGCCGGATTCAGAGGCTATAAATCCGGTCAGCGGAAAAAACCATTCAAAAGAAATACTCAGGCCCGGCCCAGCTTTGGACCAATACTCGACCGCTTGTGCGATACATGGCACTTCAAAGTTAGCCAATCACACCAACAGGATTGTTGGGTGTTCAAGCAGGGCAAGTTAAATGCCAAAATAGAGACAAGGGGCTGCATAGCGATGACGAGGAGGAGCCCCACCACGAACAACAAAGGGATGTAAGGGTTTTCCTCACAAGTGCGGACGGTGAACATGATATACGCAACCCACATCCCCAAGAGGGAGCGGAAGCGCATGTTAAGGGACGATACGCGATGGAGCCAGTCGCCCCAAAGTTCAACCCATGGTCCTCTTGCCCGATCACCTTCGATCGAAGGGACCACCCCACTAGCATCCGTCATGGAAGATTCGCCGCATTGGTTCTAGACCCAATTATTGACGGATTTCATCTCACAAGAGTCCTTATGGACGGTGGCAGCAACCTGAACCGGCTTTACCAGGATACAATGCGGAAAATGGGCATAGATCCCTCGAGGATTAAGCCCATCAAAACGACCTTTAAAGGCGTCATACCAGGTGTAGAGGCCAACTGTACATGCTCAGTCACACTTGAAGTGGTCTTCGGATCTCCGGATAATTTCCGAAGTGAGGAGTTAATCTTCAACATAGTCCCGTTCCGCAGTGGCTATCACGCACTGCTCGGGTGCACAGCATTTGCAAGGTTCAATGCGGTGCCGCACTATGCATACCTTAAGCTCAAGATGCCAGGCCCTCGAGGAGTAATCACGGTCAATGGAAACACCAAATGCTCCCTCCGAACGGAGGAGCACACGGCGGCCCTCGCAGCGGAAGTACAAAGCAGCCTCTCAAGGCAGCTCTCCAGTCCGGCCGTTAAACGTCCGGACACTATCAAGCGCGCCCGAAGTAACCTACAACAAGACCGCCTAGCACGTTCTGAGCAGGCGTAGCAACGCAGCCCCAACCCCAGCCCTCGCGAAATAGCGAAACCAGTGCTTCGCGTACATAACTACGCTCTCGAAATACCATGGGCACAGGGGGAGGGGCACCATCACGGAACGCCCGAAATACGGCTTAAACCGCACTAGGGGCTGCCGATTTCTTTATTTTCTCTTACTTTCAGGACTCCATACTTCGGAAGACCTGTTCGGCAATCCAACTGCCGCACAAACGATGCAAGAACCAGGGAAGCAGAAAAGCTACGTCGCATTATAGAACTCCCAGGTGGTCTCTATCACGAGCAGTATACCTGTTTTGCATACTATTCCGCACCCTGCCCCTGGAAAGGACATGTTAAATAGTCCCGCTTTTGCTTATCGCACTATTTGTATCGTTCTGCTTCGATCGCAGCCTTTCTATAAACAATGCATAGCTTTTGTCTACTTTTGCATTACTGTTTTTTACAAATATATGTTCATTAACGACATGTTGCACCCGTACACTTTGGTACGGCCAATACGCCAGGCTTCAGACTTCAATACGGTGTGAGAAGTCCAACACTTTAACAAGTACGGCACCAAACTTATAGCATTATATGCATCGGCTCCAATCATGTCTTGGGTCAATAGTTGGGTTTGCCCGGCCCTATGTTTTGGTGCCTTACGCCCGCTGTATCAGCTAAGGTAGCACTAGGAGAACTACTGCGATTGTGCCCCAGATGAGCTGGGCGGAGCACCTCAGTAGAGAAAGCTAAAACTGACTGTCATGATGAAGCGAGAGACTGGTCGCTGTTCGAGAGGTTTTTCGAGTCCCTAAAGACTTATGCCGCTTAGAGCGAGGAGTCGGCTTTGTCCGGCCAAAGGCGTGGATAGCGCCCCGAACTCGGTCTTCCGAATACTAGGGGCTTCGCCGAAATTTAAAATTATAGAATTCTATGGCTAAGTCGAGTGTTCAAGCATTATAGTCCCATTGCCTTGTTCATTGTGCCGAGCGCCCTCAAGGACCCAAACATGGGAAAAAGAGCGCCAGTTTATCCCTAACACCCCAAAGACTAGTGGCATCGGGGCGGTTTACGACTCGCCATCTCTTAATTTTGATAAACAGCCACACAAAAGTAATATTTTAAATTCAAAAGCATTGCTTAGCGATATGAACAAGTTTTCAGCGACAGGACAATACGAAAGCGAAGTTTACTCAAAATTACATCCTCGAATATCTATCCGCCATAAGGCGGCACCTTCGTAACGCCCTTATAATAATTTCGGCTTATGATGTTCTTTTCTCGGCGGTGGCCCGTCCTTCACAAGCTTCAAGATCCAACTTGCCCCAAAGGCACCTTAGCACGGCAAGGCCCTACGGGCACCTTCGATGCATACGGAGCGCTTGATGACCTCGAGCCTTGGACAGGCCTACACCAGCCGCCACACCAACCCGGTAGCTCCTGTGCAGAGCCTCTCTAGGCCACACCAACTATGAGGCTCTTCATGGCCTGTTCGCCTACTTTAGGAGCTCGACCAGCTGCTTCACCTGGTCGCCAGGGCATAGGGTGTCCGCCTCAAGATATCGAGACTGTAACACCTTTCTCCGCCGAGCTGCCCTCTTCGGCTCGGTAGAATGCGGAGGCATCGGACACGCTACGGGGAAGATCTGCGAATGCTCCTGGAGAGCTCCGGATTCGGGTAAGTAACAAGAAGCTCACTTTTACATGTTTGCTTTGCATAAAGAATGCCTTACCCGCCGCTATCTTTTTCACCGCATCCAACTCCTGGAGGGCCTTCTGGGATTCAGCCTTGGCAGACTTGGCATTTTCAATAGCTGCCGTGAGCTCGGATGCTCGCATCTTTGAGTCAAGCTCCAAACTCTCATGTTTTTTCATGAGAGCCTGGAGCTCTTGCCGCACCTCGCCAACCTGGGCTTCATACCTCTCCCGCTCGGAGCGCTCCGTGGCCGCTCTCTTCTCGGCCTCGGCCAACGCTTGCTTGAGGGTCGCCACCTCAGTTGTGGCCCCTACAATAGCCACGTCAATCCTGTCATCCTTTTGCAATTGCACTTTTATATATTTTTGTTTTTTCTATAAGGTATCTCTTACCTTCTTTCTCCTCGAGCTGCCTATAAAGGCCGAGCTCTTGCTCGACTGCCGAGGCCCCGCTTCAGGTGCCCACCTCCTAGCCAAGGCGGGCGGTCGCCAAGAATGGCCTCGTGACACGATATTGACTCTTTTTCTGTTAGACTCGCGAATTTTATTAGATCCTCTATTCGCTTTTCTTTCTCAACGCCAAACAGAGCATTAGGGGCTACCGCCTATGCGTAATATTTTTACATATTCTGACTTACCTTGAAGCTCAAGAAGGCTGGCACAGCTTCGGCCACCCGCCTTGGTGGATCGAACCTTCGATCACCGCACTCATAATAGTGCGGTGCTCTCGCCGATGGAGGCGCTTTAAGCACCTCCAGCAGATTGTCCGCGCCCGGTTGGACGGGGCCGCCGCTCAAGAGGGCTTGTCCTCTTGAAGTAGTTCGCCACCGCGTTTAGAACTGCTGACGATTCCGCGGTGTCCGGCTCAAAGCCGGACTTGGAGCCCCGGGGTTTATCCCTTCATTCCTCGAGTCCGGAGGTCGCCTTGTGGCGCCCAGACCACCTCCTCTGGCTTGAACCTGTTTGGACAACGCTTGGCGCCGTCTGTAGGGCGGGGAGGTAGCCGCCGAAGTGAATTCACATCCGACGAATCTGTGGAGCCGCCGACGACTGCCGAGCCCGCCTTGGGCGGACTACATGATCATATTCGATATAAGGAAAGGTTGTGCCATAAAAGAGTACTATAAATTACTCCGCATCCGAATAACTTACGATTTCGCCGGGCGCTATTCCCTCGTGGACATTCCTCTTCGCCGCTTGGCCGGGCGGAGTAGTCCGGAGGAGGGGTCCTTCCTTCTTGATTCCTCGCCTCCCCCTAGCGGCGGCTTCTTCTTTCCTCCCCGCCGGAGGGGGAGAGGTTCTTCCTCCTCCTCGTTTTCACGGGAGGAGCGCGTCTCGGATTCGTCGGATGACGAATCCGACACTTCCAGGCGTCGGGCACTCTTTCGAGTCCCTGTGGCCTTCTTCTTGGCCTTCTTCTCCGGCACCACATAAGGTGCCGGAGCCAGCAGCTTCGCTAAGTGAGCATCGGCTGGGTCTTCGAGCAAAGGGGCCGGACAGTCGATCTCTCCTGACTTCGCTTGCCAATCCTGTCAAGGGAAAGGGAGTTTAGATCCTGCATAGAGTCAAACTATGGAAAACTAACATCCTGTAAAAGGTAAAAATAGCTTACCGCACTAGCGTGACGCTGCGTGCTGAATCCGCGGTCCTCGGAAGCGGATGCGGGAGCCTCGGCGCCTTTGAATAGCACCTTCCAGGCATCTTCGTACATCGTGTCGAAGAGCCTGTTCAGGGTTTGGTGCTGCGCCGGGTCGAACTCCCACAGATTGAAAGCCTGTTGTTGACACGGGAGGATCCGACGGATGAGCATAACCTGGACTACGTTGACAAGCTTGAGCTGCTTGTTCCCCAGGGTTTGGATGCATTTTTGCAGTCCGGTTACCTCTCCTTTGTTGCCCCACGATAGGCCCGTCTCTTTCCAAGACGTGAGCCGCGTAGGGGGTCCGGACCGGAACTCGGGGGCTGCGACCCATTCGGGGTCGCGCGGCTCGGTGATGTAAAACCACCCGGATTGCCACCCCTTCAGGGTCTCCACAAAGGAGCCCTCGAGCCATAGGACGTTGGCTATCTTGCCCGCCATGGCACCTCCGCACTCCGCCTAGTTGCCACGCACCACCTTAGGCTTGACATTGAAAGTCTTGAGCCATAGGCCGAAATGGGGGCGAATGCAGAGGAAAGCCTCACACACGACGATAAACGCCGAGAAGTTGAGGATGAAGTTCGGGGCCAGATCGTGGAAATCTAGGCCATAGTAGAACATGAGCCCCCGGACAAATGGGTGGATAGGAAAGCCCAGTCCACGGAGGAAGTGGGGGAGAAACACTACCCTCTCATGGGGCCTTGGGGGTGGGGAGGAGCTGCCCCTCTTCGGGAAGCCGGTGCGCGATGTCGTTAGACAAGTATCCGGCCTTCCTCAGTTTTTTGATGTGTCCCTCCGTGACGGAGGAGGCCATCCACTTGCCTCCTGCTCCGGACATGGCTGGAGAAGGTCGAGGTAGGAAGTGCGGGCTTGGGCGCTGGAGCTCGAGTGCGCGGAAGATGGATAGGCAAAGGAGGAAGAAGGCCTAGGTAAAAAGGTGGATTCTTATCCCCTTATATGGGCGGATGCGGCCAAGCGTCCTCACCAGCCTGATAAAACACGCTTATCTCCCAAGCGCCGTGATAAATGGCGCGGTTGGGTCACCTACGTCCGTATTGATGAGAATCCCGTAAATAAGGGGACACGATCTCTGCTTTGACAAGACGTGCCAAAGGAAGCCGCCTCGCAAAATGCACTGAGGTGGGGGAGTAAAAACGATTCGAATAAAGACTTGGCTGTGGTGTGGTGTCACGCTACGGAATACGTCAGCAGATTAGATTTGTGTAAATATTATTCTCTCTATGGCAATATGTGGAAACTTATTTTGCAGAGCCGGACACTATCCTTAGTGTTCAAAATCTTCTATGAAGTATTTGGAGGAGGAACCTGCCTTGCAATGCCGAAGACAATCTGTAGGCCGGACTCGTCGTCATTGAAGCCTGGTTCAGGGGCTACTGAGGGAGTCCTGGATTAGGGGGTGTCCGGATAGCCGGACTATACCTTCAGCCGGACTCCTTGACTATGAAGATACAAGACTGAAGACTTCGTCCCGTGTCCGGAAGGGACTTTCCTTGGCGTGGAAGGCAAGCTTGGCGATACGGATATGTAGATCTCCTACCATTGTAACCGACTCTGTGTAACCCTAACCCTCTCCGGTGTCTATATAAACCGGAGGGTTTTAGTCCGTAGGACAAGTTATAACAATCATACCATAGGCTAGCTTCTAGGGTTTAGCCTCCTTGATCTTGTGCTAGATCTACTCTTGTACTACCCATATCATCAATATTAATCAAGCAGGACGTAGGGTTTTACCTCCATCAAGAGGGCCCGAACCTGGGTAAAACATCGTGTCCCTTGTCTCCTCTTACCATCCGCCTAGACGCACAGTTCGGGACCCCCTACCCGAGATCCGCCGATTTTGACACCGACACTCCCCAGTAAGGATGTCATTCGCATTAGATATTTTGGAACTCGGTGTAGTTTTCAACCTGACGTTGATGGTTCGTGCCTTCCGGAAGCCATCCTCTCCGGTCATGGTGGCACAGTTCATCGTCTCTGCAATCCGGCGTGCTACCTCCACTGCAGACCCTCTATAGTTGACGCCTGGCTTCGATCCCCAAGACTGAAGAATCTCCAGGTTCTCGAGTTCTATTACATGTTCCCAGGTTTTGTTGGAAAAACCATCACACTACCACACGAAATCTCTTCGTCTGCGCCCTCACTACCGACTTCCACGCTGCTGTTTTCCTCCTCACTGCACACCGTCACATTTGCTCTTTGCCAGATACCTGACAAGTATGCACGATCATTTAAACTTCCACTCCTCAAGAGGCTTTCGTTTTTGGAAGTTGATATATCAGACGTCTCACTGCAAAGCATAATCAGCCATGGTTGCCCTGCCCTCGAGTGGCTCCTGCTTGTTTGCAATAACTTGGACCACTGCATCCTAATAAACTCAGGCAAAGTTGAAGTCATCTGTATCCTTTGTGAGAATGGTGAACTCGTTGTTGAGGATGCGCCCTCACTTAAGCGATTGATTCACGATATTCAGAGCCGACACTTGCAGATAATTGTCTTTCATGCACCTAAGATTGAGTGTTTGGGTAATTTTTATGAAGGATTTCCTGAATCCAAAATTGTTTTTGGCTCTACAATTATCGAGGTGCTCACCTTTTGCACTATACCCTTTACTTGCATTCCTTGCAGTGCCGAAGTTCCATGTCACGCGACCTTTTATCCAGCTAATTTTATGATTTGTGCTTGTCGCAGGCTTTGTTTGTAGTCAGCCTATCAATGGCGGTTCAATCTGTGAAGACCCTGCTTATCCACATGTCAATAAATCTGAACAAGGTTGTTGCCTTGACACGATGCTTTCCTAGCCTAGAGAACCTGTTTATCGAGATAACGATTTCCAGACACATTGAAAGCACATACAATGCACAGCGTACTATATTCGAGGCCTCTACCTCCTTTTGTACTCCTCGAGTATTCTCACTCTTCATGCATTTTTAGGGAGGAGTATGCCGCGAGGAAGGTGTAACAAATAAGTGGCACCACAAGCACCGGGTGTTTCTGAACAGCATGACATTCGCCTGAAGACAGTAACGCTGGAAACATATGTACACTGCAACAAAAACATTGAATTTGCAAAGTTCTTTGTTCGGAACGCAAAGGAGTTAGAGACTATGAGGCTCATGTTTCTCTCCCCCCTAGAGAAGATCATTGAAGGATTTTATGAACATCAAGAAGAGGTGCTTCAATGGGGCAACAAGGCTTCTAGATGTGCTCGTCTTATATTGTCAGGGTATTGTAGGCATATGAACTTGGATTTAAAAGTACACATCTGGACAAACCAGTGTCCAATCATGGATTTGCCGGATCCATTGACCTATGGATGTTGAAAACGGTTATTCGGCTGTTAGAGATAGGTGTTGTTGCGTGCTTTCCAGTTTGAACTTCGAGCTTGTACTTTATCCATTGTCTGTAAGGTTGTCAGCAACTTGTTTTTGTGATCTTCAGCCGTGAAGCAACTTACAAGCTCAAAAAACTATCAAGTTTTCATGTTTTTGTGCACCGTCTGTATGTTTGGATTTTCTTTTGTGAATAGAGCGAGTGACTAAAATCATCTGGAATACGCAGTCACGTGTGATGTTACGGCCGTGCCTCTCCAAATAACTTGTTAGCTGAGGTATTTTACAATACAGAGGCGGGCGTGCCTCTTGTACATGTAAGACTGTGCGTTTGTTATCACTGCACGACACTTTCTTTGTGCATGTCCGTGACTCTGCGGTGAACGTTTTGGGTGGAAACACGCTTCCCACTCTAGAACATAGTGTCTTGTAGAAACATGACAGTGCTGTTTCTGCGAATCGAGATGTGCTTGTCGTGGAACCGATGTGCTTGTGCTTTGCTTAAAAGCGTCACCATCCATCTTCTTCTACTCCGATCCAAGTATCTGGCCATCAGAGCAAGAGCGAGACGGTGAGAGATCGGTGATGGAGGCCATTCAGGCGACCACCTGACTGCTCGCCTCCATTCCATGCGTCGCCTCCTTAAAAACCGACCCTCCGCCTCGGCTTCCGACCCTGCTCACGCCTCCATGGGAACGATCTTTCAACACCGATGGTCTCAGCAGCTCCTGGTCAAGACGCCACGCGAGGAACACCTGGAGGTCGCTCTCGCCGCGCAGCGCCTCATCATGCATGATGACATCGACAAGTTCAGCCAGATCTACGGACAGATTGTTTACGAGGATAGTTGCAGCGCCGTCCATGAGTCGAGCATGGCGGCCTACTTCGACCACAGGCAAACTTTGGCGAAGCTCGTTCAGGAGCACATCCACCTCGCTGACGCCGCCCCCACTTCTCGTCCAACCTCTGGACCATCAAGGGCACAAGACCGGGCGCCTTGATTAGGTCCTTGCCTTGGCTCTCCGTTCATTTGCTGCAAGCGACATCCCACATGCTTGGAGGCAAGTTCTATATACTTATGCTAGCTACTACTACTTCTGAGTTTCCAGTGACCCAGTCGATCTATCATGATCAGGACTTCTATTTATTGTGTGTGCTCTACTATGAATTTGACTCTAATATCGTATGCCTGTCGTTAATTTCCATTGTTAATTAATACAATCGGTAGTTTAGTATTGCCAACTTAGTTTATCTCTTGTAGTCCACTTTTTATCCATCTCTCTGTATGCGTGCGCATGTATAGCCTGTTTCATTTGTGGTGATGTTAATCTACATGCCTCCTCGTGCCTCTTGTACCTGTAAGATTGTGCGTCTGTTATCACAACACGACACTTCCTCTGTGTATGTCCATGACCCTGTGGTGAACGTTTGGGTGGAAACATGGTGCACAGCCTAGAACATAGCGTCCCGTAGAATCACGACAATGTTGTTTCTGCAAATTGAGACGTGCTTGTCGTGGAACCACTGTGCTTGTGCTTTGTTTAAAAGCGTGTCGTCTCTATCTTTTAAATACAAGGAAATATAGATAGCCACGAACGTGTACGCCTTTTATATCAAATAATATATGTAACATCAAGAAAGAAGGATGACGCAACTTAATACGGAACCGTGTCCGTGGGGAGTTCACGTCCGTGCTTTTAAATACAAGGAAAATAAGATTTTGAAAACAGCACCCCTCGCATAGGCCATTCCGTGCCTCACAGAGAAAACGCCTGTGGCTGTGTGTAAGACAAAGGTTCAAAAACAGCGTCTCCCTAATCTGCCACTCATTGCCTCACAAAGTAAACAGCGGGTGTTCATATCAGAACCCAGTTCTGTTTGGTTTGCGCAACAAACGCATGAACGCGACTCTCTCTAATACTAAAGTATGCCTCGATGGGCTTCTCACCCGTGCCTCTCTGTCTAAACGAGTCGACATAATCATTTGGAAAACAGACAGAAGCGAACATGACTCTATGTAATACCATACGATGCCTTTGCGTAAGACAGAGGTTCGGCTCTGTGGGCCAAACGCCTGTGCATCTCCGTCTGATAGAGTCACGGGCTAGCGTGAGTCTATGTAATAATACTACCGACCATGCCTTTGAGCGCTTCATGCCCTGCCTGTGTCCAGCTTGAGCTTGTCATAACGTATGTGTCGTACTGAAGGGCGAGCTTCGCCTTCGCCTTCTCATCAATAGGATTGATGTAAGTCTCAAATAAAGAAACAACACCAAGCATCCAACAACAAGTCAAGACAGTTTCAAGTTGAAGGAAGTCTCAAATAACCGCTGGGGCAACAGCAAAACAAGCCCGAAACATAACAAGTTCATTTCAATAGGTATGGTAATACACGACAAGTACTTGGAAACAAGAGCTAACATACCAAGTTCATTTCACATCGAAACATGGCCCAGCCAGTTCTAAATGAGGTTGATGGTGATCATCATCCTCAAGTCACGGCGACGGGTGTCCCTGACCTACCCGAAGATTCTTGCCATGAAGGAACTTCTTCCACCCCGCCCGGTTGAAGATAGTGCGACCGCCCGTGTCCACTGTGTAGGCACAGATGGTGATGGAGCCCGTTCTGGTAAGGCGTAGTCCAGCAGCCATGCCTTGTTCATGCGTCTCAATGCCACAGCTAACAGATAACCTCTTAGGTAATTTCTGAAAACAGTTGGTATGATATATGAGCATGTCCGTGCAATTATCAGCAAATCATACACATGAAGACACATATATCATTGGATTCAACACTGAGAATATATATCATCGCATCACTACACTAGATGCTAATCATAAAATTACTACAGTAATTAAGCATACCATTAGTTTACTACATACACTAACCACATCATCGCATATTACTACACTACATATGGATATATCACAGTACTACAACATGCATATCATATCAACTAGTACACTTATTAAGCATGCATATCGTGTAATTACCACAGTAAGTAACATACCATGATATGTTGTTTAACATTCGTCCTTGTGAGGCGTGTCACGAATGGCATCCCGACGTAGTCTTCACGTAGCGGAAGCATGTCCCAGAGGTTGCACGTTTCATCGCCGCTCAGCTTCAGTCTTTGGGCATAGAGTGCTTCATCAAGTGGGTTGTCATCATCATTTGAATCCTCACCATCGTCCTCCTCATGAACTTCATCCTCACTATCGGAAATCAAATTCAGATAGATAACAGAAATCCTGGGCCTTTCTGCTCTGAAGGAGAAGCTGATCAATTCACCCCCACTAAGACGCAAGCGGGCGATGAAGTGATCCCATTCGTCTCCTCCAATCTGGTTTATCGTTCGCCCGTTATCGACCTGCATAGTGTACGCCCCCCAAGAGCGTCGAAGGTCACGGTGTCTCCGACGAGCTCATTGAATGCCGATCTCACATTGCAAGGGACGATCTGTGCAAGATACAAACAAATAACAAACACAATGAATTAGTGGAAATGGCAATAAAAAACAAAATTAATGAACTATCGGAAGGTTCATATAAATTGTTATCGCTGCAAAAACAAAAGTAGGCTGGAAGAAGATGCCGAACAGCGTGACAGTACAAAGGCTGGTCCGGCACCGTGACTTGCACAGTTGACACGGTGCTTCCTCCATTCTACAAAGAACATATTGAACTCTAAGTTGAATTTTACGCTACCATAGTACAATACACGGTGCTTCCTCCCTTTTCCCTGGTATGGCTCAGATCCTACACTACGACATCCATCAATCTAACAAAGAACCATCATATCTATCAACAAATCATCTACCGCATGTATCAAATAAAATTTCCGGATTAGATCTGCGCCTGGAGGGAGATGCATGCGGTTTGGGAAGGGAAGAAGATTCGCGAGGGGGTGAGGGGAGATCTCACCTACTTGCCGGAGTTGGTGGCGGCCGCGCAGATCAGGCGACGAAGAGATGCATGATCGGGAGCTGGCGGCGGCGGCGCTAGTCGAGAAGGGGAGGAAGAAGTTGAAAATGATGTGGAGTACTAGGTGCACTTAGCCAAATGTGGTACATGTGGTGGCGCGTTTGTGTGGATGACGAGGGAACCCTACGTGTTGGTACCCATAGAAAAAAAATTGGCATTTCCAACTGCCTCACGGGTATTCGAACCAATTTGGCCGATGCAGTGTGTTCGGCCGAACCAATTTTCCTTTCCTTAAGACATTTATCCAGACACAGACACACGAAAAACAGCATGCACCGAGGCTGTGCTCCATGTGTGGCATAAGTTGTCCTGCAGTTAGGGTACCAACACTATTTATTGAGGAGACGCCCGTCGGACGACTGGGTTTACTGAGCAACGGCATGTGGCGTTCACAGCCGAACCTGAGGAGACGCCCGTCGAAGCGTTGGTTTCCCCAATAAAGGCACGAATGTCATGCAACGAAAACAATTCTAACAAGGACAGTCGCCCGAACCTATTAGGTTTCTGTAATAAAGGCATAAACGTGACTCCGAGTAAGAACAAACTATGGCTCCGAGGGCTGGATGTCCATGCCTCTCCTTTTGACCGAGCCCACCGACTCATTCGGAATACAATCAGAAAACCCTTGTGCGTGACTCTATATAATAGCACGCCATGCCTTTGTGGGCTGTATGCCTGTGCTTGTGACCCTTGACACTGAAACAGAGACAGCCACGAACATCGACGCCTTTATCAAGAAAGAAGCGTGACACAATTCAGTTCGGAACGGTGTCTGTATGGACTGCACGTCCGTGCTCTTAAATACAAGGAAATAAGCTTTTAACAGCGTCTCTTTTATAGGCCAATCCGTGCCACGCAGAGTAAACGTCCGTGGCTGTGCGTCAAAGGTTCATCTCCGTGGGCTAAACACACGTGCATCTTCCTCTGATAGAGTCACAGTATAGCGTGACTCTATGTAATACCACCGACCATGCCTTTGAGCGCTTCATGCCTGTGCCTGTGACCCGGAACACTGAATCAAGGATGAGGCGGCTGCTGCGGGTTTCCGCTATAAACGCACGAACGTGATCCTATGTAAAGCATAACCATGCCTGCCTGGGCTTCATGGCGGTGCCTGTGCTCGCGGACAGTTCAACGGATTCATTTGGAACATGTAGACAAACTAACGTGATTCTACACAATGGCAAGCCGTGACTTTCTTGGACTCACGACCGTGCGAGCAATATACCAGACCAGCGTCTCTCGAATGAGCCATTCCGTGCCTCACAAAGTAAACAGTGGGTGTCCTCACCTGAACCAATTCCGCTTGGTCTCCGCAATTAAAGAATGAAGGTGGTTGTGCATAAGACAAAGCTTTGCCTCTGTGGGCTTAACGACCGTGCTTCTTCATCTTATCGAGTGGACGAAATCATTCGGAACACAAAGACAGGCGAGCGTTACTCTATATAATACAATACCATGCCTTTGAGGACTGTACACCTGTGCCTGTGAACCTTAACACTATGACACATACAACGACAAACCTCCGTGCTTCTATCGAATAATATACGTAACATCAAGAAAAAAGCGTGACCCAACTGAGTACACAAAACCCAGTTGAAACTTGACATCTGATAGTGTTGGTAGAGAGTTCATATCTTGTGAACTTTTACTAACAAGAGTTCGTGTCTGTAATACAACCGACCATGCCTTTGAGAGTTTTATGCTCGTCCTGTGACCCTTAACACTAAACGCCCGTGCGTCTCCATCAGTCGCAGGCTAGCGTGACTCTATATAATACCACCGACTATGCCTTCTTGTAACCCGAAACACTGATCACAGAAAGGCAGGAATTTCCGCGCCTTCATGTGTGCACAAGACATGACTAGTTGGTTCAAAAACTTTGGCTGCAGAGACTTCACGTCCGTGCTTTTAAAAACAACGTCTCTAGAACTGGCCATTACGTTAATGTTCATCTGTAGCCATAAACTTGGAATGAACGTGACCCATGAAAGTAAAACACATTTTTTATCAAAGTAACTGATGGCACGAGGTAATGGAAGACAAAATAAGAAACTTTTAGTGCACTGCTTAACAGCTTCAGATACGAGGATCAGGGTCGCTGCTGTCTACTTAGTCCGGCGAGACTTCTTTTTGGTTGCTCGGCGCGAAGTTCCTCGATCTGTTTCTTCATGACGTATGATTCCAGCTTCAGTTTATCGCGCCGATGTTCGAGCTGCGCCTTCTCATGCATTAGAAGTGCAATGACGGTTTTGTTCTCTTCGTCCAACTTCGTTGATATCTTCAGGAAGTCTTCCACAGCATTGAACAGGTTCTTCATCTGGTCAAAGGAGAAGATGTCAGATTGATGGCAGGACGCACCCTCATGAACATCAGGACGAAGCTCACCACAATGATACATGTTTCATAACTAAATCAAGTAGCCGAAAGAAAGAAAAAACTAATGGAGCCGAAGCAGAGCGAACTCACAGATGAGGAACCCTCGCCAGCCGAGATCTTTTCCTGTGACTACACATGGCACTCTAGAGGAGTCTCCTTCTGCACAGCCGTGGCTGAGAGTGTCAGGATAGAGAACAACAAGAGGAGTGGATGGCCTGGAGGCACACAAAAGGACGAAGGGGATGTGGCTAGGGTTTTGAGACTCCGTCTGGCTTATTCATGTTTCACAACTAAACCAAGTAGCCGAAGGAAAGAAAAAACGAATGAAGCGGAAGCAGAGTGAGCTTACAGACGAGGAGCCCTTGTCAGCCTAGATCTCCTGCAGTGTCTGGACACTGGGTTCCGCAGTAGTCTCCTCCTGACCAGCCGTGGCGGAGAGGGCAAGGGTAGAGAGCACCAAGAGGAATGAATGGCCTGGCGGCGGGCAGAGAATGGAAGAGTATGTGGCTAGGGTTTTGAAACTCCGTCCGTCCGCCATAAATAGCCGGAGCCTGGCCTCGGGCGACGAGCCAGAGCGACGTCACCGGAGGAGACGTCCGTCGGACCCTTGGGTTTCCGTGGCGGCGCCACGTGGAGTTCACACCTGAGTAGGTGGAGACGCCCGTCGAAACGTTGTGTTTCCGCAATCAATGCACGAGCGTGGCTCCGCGTAAAACACACGCATGCCTCCCTCGACATCCCGACCGTGCTTGTCCTGGTAATATAGTCAACGGATGCATTTGGAACACAACGGGACACCAAGGTGACTCTGGATAATTACATGACATGCGATTTGTGGGCTTGACAACCGTGCCTGTGTCCTGAAACATTGACACACGTAAAGGACAGTGACGCTACTAAACATATAAAGTCTCCTTCGTGCATTTGTTGGCTTGACAACCGTGCCTGTGACCTAAAACACTGACACGCGTAAAGGACAGTCATGCTACTAAACATATAAAGTCGCCTTTGTGCATTAGTTGGCTTGACAATCGTGCCTGTGACCTGAAACACTAACACACAAAAAGTCGTCTTCATGCATTTGAGTTAAAATAATACAACGAAAAACAATTATAACAAAGAGAGTCGCCCGAATCTATTAGGTGTCCGTAATAAACGCACAAACGTGACTCCGAGTAAGAACAAACTATGCCTCCGAGGGCTTGACGTGCATGCGTCTCCTTTTGACCGAGTCCACCGACTCATTCGGAATACAATCAGAAAACCTTTGTGCGTGTGACTCTATATAATAGCACGCCATGCCTTTCAGGGTTGTACGCACGTGCATCTTCGTATGATAGAGTCACAGGCTAGCGTGACTCTATGTAATACCACCGACCATGCCTTTGAACGCTTCATGCCCATGGCTGTGGCCCGAAACACTGAATCAAGGATGAGGCGGCTGCCGCAGGTTTCCGCTATAAACGCACGAAGGTGACCCCACGTAAAATGCAAGCATGCCTGTCCAGGCCGCCATACCGTGCTTCTCCTGGTGATAGAGTCAACGGAATCATTTTGAACGGATCCCTGCACTCTTCTCCCCTTCCCTCCCGTCCCTAGTTATGTTTCGACGGGTGTCTCCTCGTATTCGGGTGTGAATGCCACGTGGCGCCGCCACAGAAACCCAAGGGTCCGACGGGCATCTCCTCCGGTGACGCCGATCTGGCTTGTCGCCCGAGGCCAGGCTCCGGCTATTTAAGACGAACGGACGGCGTCTCGAAACCCTAGCCACACCCTCTTTCTTGGGCTTTTCAGATCCACGCCACATATAGCAGCGCTCGCAGGCAGCGCGATCATAGCAACGGAGACGGAGATGGAGATCCACTCCGGTGCGCCATGCACCAAGAGGGCGAAGCTCGCACCACCGGCGACGCCGTCCTCTGGTGGTTTCGCGGTAGCCGATGGAAGCGGCGAGGGTGCGCCTACCAGATCTGAGGTTCAGAAAGAGCAGTCCGGTCCGGACCACATCAGTGATCTCCCGGACGCCATCCTCGGTGAGGTCATCTCCCGTATCTCCACTAGGGAGGGCATCCACACTCGGATGCTCGCACGTCGTTGGCGTCCTGTTTGGCCGACCGCTCCTCTGAATCTTGACTGCCGTGAGATCCCTGTTGCTCGTCTTTTTAACGCCCTAGAAACAGTTCATGTCGAGATCATCAGTAGGGTCTCTGCCTACAACGAGGAGCTTTCTCGTATATGATACATTGGAACTTGGCATCAGGGAAAAACAGTTTCTGGTGATGGTTCTTGCCTTCCAGAGTCCATCTTCTCCAGCCATGTGGGCGCAGTTCTCCGCCTTTGTATACCGGCGTGCTACCTCCAATGCAGACCCTCTACTGTCCACGCCTGGCTTGAGTCCCCCAGATTGAACAATCTCCAGGTGCTTGAGTTTTACTACCTGTTTCCACGATTTGTGAAAGAAACTGTCAAACTATCGCACACATGCTCTTCATCTACGCCTCACTACAAGTCTGTTTTCGGTTTTCCTGTTCTTCAGGCCTTCGTGAGCTTCGCGGTTGCCGATACTGCACCATTATGTAGAGGTACTTGAACTACCGCTGTTCAAGAGACTTTCTCTTGTTGAGGTTGATATATCAGACCTCTCGTTGCAAAGCATGATCAACTCTAGTTGCCCTGCACTCGAGTGCCTGCTGCTTGTTTTCAACCGAGAAAGGCATCGGATCACAATAAATTCCCCTAACCTTGTAAGCATCGGCATCCGTGGTGAGGTAGGAAAATTCATCATCGAGGATGCCCCCTCACTTCAAAGGTTGATCCACGATGTCCAGAGCAATAACATGGAGGTATTCATCGTCTCTGCACACCCAAACTGGAGACATTGGGCAAATTCAGGGTCTCTCTTGGCTCCACAGGTATTATGGTACTGACATTTCACAATAATTCCAGCTCCATTTCCATCAAAAACTAGTTTCATGTCATCCAACCTTTTGTTCTAATAATTTTATGTTTTATTTTCCATGTTACGTGAAGCATTTGGCGACGGCCAGCCTATCTACAATGCGGCAATCTGTCAAAACCTTGTTTTGGGCATGAGTTATGAAGTGGATATGCTCATTCACTTGCTTAAGTGCCTTCCAAATCTGGAGAACTTGTTTGTTCAGGTGATGATTCTCACGCCCAATGAAAAGTTCGTACCGTGCATAGTGCATCACTCCTTGCATCTCAAAAAGCCTATCTTACTTTTTGTTTGCAATGGACACATCCTATGTTTAGGCATGTTTTTTTATTACTATACATACATCCGTATCTAGGTAAATATTCGCCGAACTGATTGGGACGGGGGTCATGGAATTTACCGTTCATTTTGTCCTTCCATAGATCTTGAGTATCTTTCAACCTTTATGTGTTTCCAGGGAGGAAACGTTCCTGATGGTGCAAGAAATTTTTGGCGTCGCAAGCACCTTGCGTTTCTCAAAGAACACATCATTCATTTAAAGATAGTAACGCTGGAAGATTATGAAAAATGCGGGAAGAATATTGAGTTTGTGAGGTTCTTCATTCTGAATGCAACGGAGTTAGAGACCATGAGGATTAAGTTTCGCTTTCCCTCATACTTCACGCAAGAATTTTACGAACAGCAACAGAAGTTGTTCCTGTGGGAGAATAAAGTTTCCAAACGCGCCCATCTCAAGTTATCAGCATGCTGCAATCATCTGTGGTTGGATTTGAAACACAGGCGTGTTGAATGCCTTGATTTGTCTGATCCGTTCACTTGTGCCTGCTGGACACAGGGCTGTAGTTAGTTCCTCAAGCTAGTACAGTTAGATGTTGGTGCGCCAATCTGATTCTGTGTTATGTCTAAACATGGCCGAAGCCTTTTGCACCGTTTTGTAAGCTTGTTATAACAATGCTTTTGTGCTATGAACCCGCTGTTCTGAAAATTTGATAGTTTTATGTCACTATCGTGATGCTACAAAAACATTCGTGTGCGGTCGTCGACCATGAAACAAAAACATTTGGAAGAGAAGAGGCACTGCCTTGCCTGTTCTGCAAGGAACGTGCATCTAGTGCATGTAAACCAGTGCGTCTGCAGTGATCAGATGGCGTTGCCTCCTTTCGTGGCAGACTGTACATGCATATGGCCATGGCTCTGCTTAATGTCAAACCGTGCTCCCAGCGACCTCAGACTGTACGTGCCTTTTGTGTAAACGCATGTCCGTAAACGAGTTTATGTCTGAGTACAAACAATCGAGTGGGCACTGGCGTGCGTCGGCTTCAGGAGTATGCACGACTCTGTAGATTGTAGATTTTATGTGTGTCAGTGCTAATGCGGTGCTCCTGTCTGACATAGGAATGTGCCTTTAACAAGTCAGTGCAACGTCACCAGAGGCATGGTTCCCCATGCCTGCCAAGCGACATCTGTGCCTCGCTAGATTACAGTAACCCATCTCTCATGGAACGATCCAAGAAGAAAGATTGCCTATTTGAAATATAAAAATATGCAGGAGATCAATATTTGATGTGTGTAGACCGTCACACACTCTCTGAAAGATTGCAAAAAATGAGATACATGCCTTTAGTCAAGTAACCATGTCCAAGCATAAACTTATACTAGACGAGTATCCCTTGCAACGTTTCAAAAGAAGGCAAACTGTTAATAATCATTCTTCGAGGATAGCCTTGATCATCAGAAGGTCATCAGTGTTTGCAAACCCTTGCCCCAAAAGATCACAGATGACGCTTTCCATCTTGTTTCTATTCTCCTTCAGCTTATGCACCTCCTCCTTCAGAAAATCCCTGTCCAGCTTAATCTCACCCTTATCGTCCTTAAGATTGTGAATGGCACTTGTGAGAGACCTCTGAATGGGCTTGACGTGTTTAACAACGATACCCACCCGCTTCTTCTGCCTGTCAATCTTCATGGTAGTTACATTAGTTCTTTCCACAACTGCAACAAGATTCTCGAGCTTAAGATTCACTTGTTCATTATCCATTTTAAGCCTGCTTATCTCTTCATCCTTTGCTTGCCTATCATCATTGCTCTCATCTAACACCCCCCAGAGCTTGAGTAGGCACCTCTGCATAATGATAGGCCATGGGCGGTCAACCCATTCGACAACTCCACAGTTCACGCCTCTCTGCGAACAAAAAAGGAACAAAATAAACAGAGACTATTAATACACTGCTGCAGAAGCTCTGGAAAATAATAAAGTTCACATATACTTGGTTTATAACCTCATTCAACTAACTATGGACCGTGCTTGTGCAATGTGGCACTTCAATGGTTAGGTACCCACATCACTAATTATGGTGCTTCACCCACCTCAGACGCTGAGTTATTTCATAATTGTACTTAGTTTCTTTTAAGCTAGCTTGAATTAACTGGAGCTACCTCCGAGACAACTTATTTAGAGAGTTTTTTAATAATATATTGACTATTAAATGTAAGTCCCATTTGTAAACAAACATGAGAGTGTCTACATCACTTCTTTTGTGTTCAATTATGTAAAATAAGTAGCGACCTTTACCCTTTTTTGTAAAGTAAAAGGACTACACAATGTTTCCTACAATCAACCGGAAAACACAAGAAGAAATCAGTCTTCTTTGGTATACTATAAGTCCTATATCCAAACAGTTTGATTCAACAAGAAAGTAACTCGGATTTTCGAAAGTGACTAACTTTCATAGCACAGCCGAAGAACCTCCTCCCCGTGTCACTTCCTTCAAAAGCCATACACCTGAGAGGCTTGGTATCATGAAGAACACAGTAGAGAGGACGGTCGAGCTCTTTGCCACAGAAATCATTGTCTTCGATGGTGCCAGGGTTCTCCTACAAGGACACATGAATGTTCAGAGCTCAGATCTTTTGTTTGGAAAACAAACCCCAGTTCAACGCTCCGCACGTAGCAGGAAATCACCTACATAGAAATCAAAATCCAGTTCAAGAAAGTTCAAGCCTTCTTTCCTCCCCTCTTGTCCGAAGTTTTGTGTCGACATGGCCCAAAGGGTGTGAGCAGTTCTGACGCTGTAGGCGGCGTCGAATTTGAGAGAGAGAGAGAGAGAGAGAGAGAGAGAGAGAGAGAGAGAGAGAGAGAGAGAGAGAAGAGAGAGAGAGAGAGAGAGAGAGAGAGAGAGAGATGAAGAGATATAGTGAGAGAGCGAGAGGGGGAATGAAGGCGAGGGATTTCGACATGGTCTGGCTCGACCAAATACTCCACCTACTCGCCAGACCCGCCAACCCCCACCCCCTCCCACGCTCCTTTTTTTGCCCTGGGATGGCAAGGAGCCATTTACTGTTGTCAGTAGTTTCAGCTTTGGCGAGCGAGTACACAAAATTTCTTTGCTCTCCATAAGTACTCCATAAATACATCGTTATGTGCGTCTTCCCTTCCGAGTCACTTGCTCTTCCGCTCTCCTTCTCTGGTTCCTTCTGTCTTTCTTGCTTCGTCTTCTTCACTCTACAGTCCACATAGATGGATCTACGATTCGCCCACTTGCTCTAAAATACAGTAAATTTTTTCCCTCTGCTTAATACTTACGCGTTGTGCACTGTCTTTTTTTAGATGGATTCTTGTTGTCTGTTACCCTCTTAATTTTAGTTTTTGTGTTAATATCCTACCCCTTTGAAGAGGTTCTATAGGGGAATAATCTTGGAGGACAACAGTTGATTTTTTTCCAGCTAGTTCGCTCCAAGAGCTTGTAGATTTGAAGAGGTATGTGCGTGCTCTTTCATTTTTTACAAAGACACTAACATCAATGGATATGACCATATCAGCATTCGCTTTGATCTGTCTTACTCGTTGAAATAAGCGTGTATCAGTGATATATAGTCCTTTAATTCTTTGTACTATTAGCGGAGTGTTGAAATAAATTTTCTTTAATAATTAATGAACCCGAGTCTTATATATGGTTACATCTCGCAGACAAAGATGGCGTGTGATGTTTGCAGGAACCTCAACTGTCCCGGTGTTGAATCTGATGTTGCCCAAACTTTCTTGATTGTGTCTTTGCCTCGTTGTTATAAATCATGCTAGGTAAGTTTTGCTATGAAATCACGCGTGGCCAGTAAAAAACCTTCGTCACTGTATTTGTTACAATTATCTTTATTCAGCAGTCAGCAACCACACGTATTCCTTCGAAGCGAACTATACTGCGCATGCTTGTTTTTATTTTATAGGCCTTGATGTAATTAGAAGTTCAATTGTTTTGTATAGGTTTAATTAAATGTCATACATGTTGCCTGTGCCCGTGCTTGAAAACCAAGAAATTTCAAGGAAGAAAACTCTTTCATGCATTTGTTTTCTGAAAATCAGTAAAACATTTATATACCTTTGTCTTAATTTTTACTTTTATGCAGTATGTCCCATGCTACTACCGGAACCAGGTCCTTTCTTGATCTCTTTATGGGAAGATGAAGCTTTCGAGGATGGTTTTGAAGACGAAGATTTTGACCTTGTGCTCGGCACTACTGAGGAATTGTCTTACGGGATTAAGTTTATAGATGGCAACCATATGCCTAAGTTTCATGGACCTGGATGGGAAAAGTTGATACGTGACTATGATCTGTTTTATGGTGATATTATACAATTTGATTTGCAAGCAGAAGATTTCTTCTTTCCCATTGACTTGATGTTGAGTGAATCTCGAGGAGGTCACAAAGTGTTACCCAAACCTTCCGTTGGTATGTTCTGATCGCTTATCAATATTTGCTCTGGTTTAACATTTATCTATTATAATTTTACTGTGGTATGCCGTTGATATTTATGTGCTTAATATCTGTTTAAAACTTTCTTTGTACTCACAATGTAGTTTAAAACTGTAATTTCCGTTTTAAAAGCCAATATTCGTTTATTTTAGTTTTAACTGCTCTATTCATTTGCTTCACACATAGTGGCTAATACGTGGTTGTATTTATTTAGCCCTTGAAGGCCTCAGTTTGTCAGAAAGGAGCTACATAGACGAGACAGTCTACACCCGGGGCATAAAACTTTCCTATATCGACATGGCTTGCATGATTAAACTAGTCCTAAATGCTAAACACATTCCCGCCATTACCTTTGTGCATCGTCTATGTTTCACCAACGTTCACACAGACCGTTTGGTACGTCGTTGTTTCTTTCTCTAAACCACAGTCAACATGCGTGTCTTCGTAATTTGATGCCAGAATAGTTTGTTATTGTAAAGAAAATCCCATCTATCGTTACTAGTGATCTTAAGATGAAGCTTGGATATTTGCCTCTCAAGGGCAGCATCAGGCTTGTAAAATTTTTTAGCAGCGTTGATTTGCCTGGCACCTACTGTATACACAAAGATGGAAGGATGGCGATCACCGGGATTTCTGCTTTTGCAGATGCAGCTAGGATCACAGTTGATTGCGTTGTACTCGTCAGTATCCAGTGGCACACTATGCGCGTGCAGGACTCGCTCTCAGTTGTGATCACCGGTCTTTACAAAAAAACGGAATGACGCGATATGTGTACGCTGATGGAGGGATGGCATTACACCACATAAATTTTAGCTACCGTGGTATTAAGTTAAGTATCATAGTTATTTCAAACTATGAGTGCAGTTCAAATCATCATAGTACATACCTAATAGAACTTATCAGTTCAAATTCTTATTCAAACTATGGTACTGAAAGCAGATGCGATCCTAAACGTGGTTGTGGTCGTTCTTGTTGTTGTTGTGGGTGTGTCTCTCGGTTCGGCATGTTTGCTCGGAGAGGCACTTGAACCTAGTGCAGATTCAGTTTTGTGTTAAGAAGACTCATGGTCATGCCTCTATGCTATGATTAGCTTAGCTGACTTTGTGCAGTAAGAGAGGCACAACCGTGAAGTTGTACAAGGCACGGTCATATATTATAAGAGGGGACGGTCGTGCCTCCTAGTTGTCATTATTTCAGCTGAGTCGTGTACTCAGATAGGCACATTGATCGAGCAAGCGGAGGCACGGTCTCATATTAGGAATAATAATTGCGGTCGTGCCTCCCATGTCAAAAAGAAGAGTTGCGATCGTGCGTCCGTACTCAGTATGTTTGTAGTGACACGCTGCTCGGAGAGGCATGTGCGTGAATCAAGTGGAGGCATGGATTACGGGTTGTTGCCACTGTCCGATGTCACTGTTCTCGCAACGACATCACTTAAAAAATACTACTTTTTTTTTGATAAATGGTGTTTCGCAACACCTTCGTCCTCCAAATCGTCTTTCCAGATCCACCGCATCCGTCGCTCCTAGATGGAGTCCGACGCCTCTAATACCAAGAGGGCAAGGCTTGGGTGTTTGGCGGTACCGGCGGGGACCGGTGAGGGTCCGCCCACCAGATCTGAGGAGCACGGGAAAAAAACTTGTCCGGACTGCATCAACGATCTCCAGGACGTAATCCTAGGTGAGATCATCTATCGTCTCCCCATTAGGGATAGCATCCGTACTCGCATCCTCGCTCGTCGATGGCGTCCTTTATGGCCCACCGCTCCTCTGAATCTCAACTGCCGTGAGATCCCTCCCACTCGTCTTTTTAAGCCTCTAGAAACAGTTCATATCGAGAAAATCTCCGTGGCGCCTCCTACCTGGGAGCTCGCCCGCGAAAGGCACTTCGGAACTCGGTGACCTCGCAAATCTGGCACTGACGATACCACCCTTCCGGATGACATCCTCTCTGCCCATGTGGGCGCAGTTCACCATCTCTGCATACCGGCATGCTACCTCCAATCCAGACCCTCCACTGTCGACGCCTGGTTGAAATCATCCAAACTGAACAATCTCCAGGTGCTCGAGTTCTATTACATGTTCCCAGATTTCGTGAGAGAGTGTGTCGTACGACCACTCACACACCCATCATTTGCGCCCTTTGCACCGGCGTCCTTCTCTCCGTTTGCGTCCTCCCTACACACTGCCACCTTTGCTCTTTGCCAAATACCAGACAGTTACGTTCAGGCTCTTAAACTACCACTGCTCAAGAGACTTTCACTTGTGGACGTTGGTATATCAGACATCTCGCTTGAAAGCAGCATCCACTCTAGTTGCCCCAAGACTCCAATGCCCTCATCGCCACTTGGAATATGGAAAGCCGCTGCATAAGAATAAACTCACGTAACCTTGTAAGCATTGGAATTCGCTGTGGGCATGGCGAACTTGTTATAGAGGATGCCCCGTCACTTCAGCGTTTGCTTAACGATATTCTCAGCAGCAACTTGTAGATAACTGTCATGTCTGCACCTAAACTAGAGACTATGGGAAAATTCCATGATTTTTTCTCTGAATCCAAGGTCACGCTTAACCCTACAATTATCCAGGTACCTAGTTTTCAGCTGCATTTTTCCGAGTAAACAAATTTCATGTAATTGAACCTTTTGTTCAATTTTTTAAATCGTTGTGCGTGCACCATGCAGGGTTTGCCGGCAGTCAGCCTGACAACAGTGCTTCAAACGGTCAATAGTTTGCTCATCAAGATGTGTTTTGAAGTGGACGTGGCCGTTTCCCTAATGCAATGCTTTCGAAGCCTTGATAACTTGTTTATCGAGGTGATGATTCTCACACACATTGAAAGCCCATAACATGCATACTGTACTACTTCTACTGTATGTTTTAAAAGGCATGTCTTACATTCGCCTGTAAATTGATACACCCGTGGCTAGACTTGTTTTAGTAATTCATACACCCGTATCTACAGAGAATCCAATAAATACCTTACACTGGATGCTCTTTCGAAAGAATATCTGTTTATAGAGCTTAGCTATATTCATTCTTCATGTACATCTAGGGAGGACTCTGTTGCGGAGAAACAAATACATGGCGTCGTAGGCACCGACCGTCTGTCAAACGAGATGACTTTTGTCTGAAGACAGTAACGCTGGATGACTATGCACTACTAGGAAAAGGGCTATAGATAGGACTGATTCTAATGGCGCACCAGGTAAGTAGTGCGCCACTACTATATACTAATGGCGCACAGGTTGCTCGTGCGCCATTAGTGTGGAAGACACTAATGGCGCACCGTGCTCACGGTGCGCCACTACTATTGATTTTTTCCCCATTTTTCCATACAAACTAATGGCGCAGGGATGGCAAAGTGCGCCATTACTAGGTAGAACTAGTAATGGCGCACGACCAAGACAGTGCGCCATTAGTATATAATTTTTTTACTTTTTGCAAACCTACTAATGGCGATTATGTTAAAGTGCGCCATTAGTAGTTTAAACTACTAATGGCGCCTCGTGCCACGGTGCGCCATTAGTATAATTTTTTTTACTTTTTGCAAAACTACTAATGGCGATGATGCCGCTCGAAAGGATGAATGGTGTCATCAAAGGATACGTTCGGAACATGTCACGCCCGAGGGAAGTATAGCCATGGGCTTTCTCGAATCAAGAGTGCATCTCCCATCGCATCGAATTATCTAGGCATCGAGAACCCCGTTGGTCTGCCGTCAGCAGCACCTCGGCAGGCTCGCTGGATGGGGTCACCGTGAGGGTCGCCACAAATGCATGTCGACTACGGGGTCGACTCGCCGACTTTGAAAGAGCAAACCTAGTCGCGTACAACACATAGACGTGGTCGATCCTTGGGTGGTAGAGCACAAAACCTTTATTGAGAAGACGATAATGACCGAGGCCAACAGAGGACGGACGGAGATATACTCAAAGAGCACAACTCATGTTTCACGCGTTGGTTCAAGCAGAAGCTTCATGCACTTTTACATGAAGATTCTTCCGCGGAAGAACAACTCATATTCGCTTTGTCACTGTATGCCGAGCACAACCTCGATGACCTATGAGGCGTCACGATATCAACGGCCACACATTCTACAATCGAGGAAAAGGACATGAAGAGCGATGGTTATCGTAACTCCGGGTAACGATGGAATCCTACACCGTAAGGACAAGGATGATACTACGGAAGGATCGAGGAGATCTGGGAGCTGAGCTACGCCGAGAGAAGGTGTCGATGTTCGTGGTCGATGGGCCAAGAGCGCCCTAAAAGAAGACCGATATTTCACCACCATGGTTATACCCGGCCAAATCCAAGATCATGGGCGCAAACGCCACCACTTAAAAATGAGCCATGGGTACTGGCTTCCCAAGTGGACCAATGCTTTTCATTACCGACCCGCCAAAGCCCACCGTGTTGTCGTGAGGAGAGGCAAAGGAAGATCATCGGAATGGATGGAGAAGCCAATGAGCAAGACTTCGACAAGTACGGCGACCAAGATCTAACATGACGATTTATTTATGAAGTAGCAAAGACACACCACAAGAAGAAGCAGACCACCCTACCTAAAGGACGCCCGCTCCACGTAAGAACTCCATTTGCGTAAAAAGAAGGGCAAGAAGATTGTGAATAGATAGCTAGCTAAGATCGATCAGATTTAAATCGTAGTCTTCATTTCTCGATTGTATTTCATGGGTACTTTTGATATCATGAATATTTTTAAATTTCATGGGCACTTTTTGAATTCATGAGGACACTTTATCTCGATCCTCCATCTCGATCTCGATCCCGCACCTCCCCGCCTCCACCGCCCGCCAATGATATTTTCAAGTAAGAAATTTGAACATATTTTTAAAAATTATTACTATTTTTATAAAAATATATTACTGTTATGATTTATACAAGTTTGAACATATTTAAACACAAATAAATATAAAAACATCATTTAAAATGCATAAAATAAATATTTTGGAGCCTGGGAATCGAAATCAGGACCTCCTGGTGTGTGTGCTGCGTGCTGACCAGTCGGGCTAGTGGGTGGGTTCTGTTGTAGATAGGGTTAGGTTGTCGATATGGTTAGTGGGCTAGATTAAACAAAATTCTAATGGTGCACCGAGGGATGGTGCGCCATTAGAATAGTCATACTTATGGCGCACGACAGGACGGTGCGCCATTAGAACCCTCCCCCTAGCTATCCTCCCTCCCTCTCGCCAGATCCCCTTCGACCCTCTCTCCCTCGCCACCAGATCCACCCGCGCTGCCCTCGACCCACGCCGCCACGCCCCTGCCTTTGTCTCGCCGCCTCCCCAGCCAGCCTGCCTGCCCCCATCGTCGTCCGCCTCGAGCCTCGAGCTCCACCGCGGCGAGGCGCAGGCAAGGCGGCGGCAGAATCTGCTTCAACACGGGCCGGCGAGCCATGAACCAGGGGCGCGACGGCGCCGACCCTCCACCCCCCCTCCACCTCTTCTTCCTCGGTCGCCGCTGTCTTCCTCAACTTCGGCCACCTCTATTGCTACTAAGCTGTCGCAGGGCCTCCTTGCGCCTCCCCGGTGAGCTCCGCCTCCTCTCCCCTCTTCCTTCTCGCGTGCCAAGAAATGCATAGCAATTATTTGCTTCACTTAGTTATTTGATGCTCTGTTTCCTGTGTGGCTGAAATGTTTGCAGTTAAGTTATGTGGTTGGAAAGATCATGTGTCATTTTTTTTCTCGAGTAACACCTCAAGGGGGGCAGGGGTTCTTGCATTTCATATAGAAGAGAGTCTCCCGGTTAATGCGTCATTATTTTTGAAGAATCAGGAAAGTGTTAGAGCAGTTAACTAAGGTGATTATGGACCGCATGAGAAACTTGGAAGCTAAAAACATTGTGATCCTCACCATAAGGATGATTATATCTTCCATGCCTGAATAGCTCTGCCTAAATAATAAATAGATAAAGGTAAAACTAAACCATGCTCAGCGATGAGATGATGTCAACTGACAACCAAAGCAAACTTGTTCATCATTACAAAAGCAAACTTGTTCAACATAACAAAAGCAAACTTGTTCAACATAACAAAAGCAAACTTGTTCAACCACATAACTACAAACTGAGACACAGAGTAGGGTCATCCCAATACCACAAACAACTCAATATCCCCAGTAGTAGGGGTCATCCCAATGATCCTCCGCCTCTTGCCGAGCTCAAACCTTCTTTGGTGATTTCGATTTTCTTCCATGCTCAGAGGTGGCGTGACGCCTCTTTCGCAAGCGTACTCGATGAGCTTGTTTGGTAGTGGGCTGTCCCCCATAGTAGGTGGTCTGAATTCTGCCGATCTTCTCGCTTCATTTTTAGTAGGATGGTGGATGAGGCTGGCTGCAAACTCAGCCAAAGACTCACTTCTTTACATTGTTTGAACTTCCATTTATTGCTGCAAGTCTATCGGCATTGTGGGAATGGGGGTCCCTCAGACTTGCTCGCCATGCCTGGCGGCGTGGCTCAAAGGAGGCCAGGACAGCCCATCTTCATCAACACAAGCTCAAGACCTCGCGAGGGGCCATTGCTCATGGCGGACGACAAGGAGCCTCGGGCACGGCCTCGTCAGGATGGCTCATGAGGAGGCGGAGAGTTCAAGGCAGGGTACCTCGCGAGGTGCCCATGACGCAAGCCATGACGCACCAAGGGCGCTTAGTCGGGCGCCAGCAAGACAAATGCCCCCTCCTTTCCCCTTTGGTGCAAAGGAGCGAGCGCAGCAAGAGCATCAAGCAAAGGCACCCATTTCGTGCAACAAGATCAAGACCAGCCCCAACGGCTGGAAGGGAGTCATCGTGGAGCCCAAGCAAGGCGCCATCACCGAGCTTTTCGGCGAGGACCAACTTTAGTCGAGATAAGTGTACCGCTTGTTCCCTTCAAATGGCGATTGTTGGTGCCCTTCCCGCCAATATTTGGGAAGAGGCCGGGGCCTTCGCCTATAAATAGGAGTGGCCACACTCAGAGTAGAGGGACGATCGGCATCCAGATCAGATAGAGATAGAGACCCGATCCTCAAGCTAGAGCGACGGGACACCACCTAGCAGTTCATCACACCCACCAAGAACAGATCCTCGCGAGGCTGTTCTTCCATGTACTGTTCCTCATCAGCCCAAGAGGCAATCCACCACACCACAAACTAGAGTAGGGTATTACACCACAACGGTGGCCCGAACTAGTATAAATCTCGTGTCTCCTGTGCTATTCTTCTTAGTAGTTTAGGTCCCTGCGATTCGGGCGAGGTACGAGACGGTGGAGGATTGGATCTCCGCCGCCCGTAGTTCGAACCTTAAGTGTCGGAACCCGAAATCCGCCATTTGGCGCTGCCGAGTAAAGTGCGCGGAATCTGCTTTTCGTCGCCTCGTTCTTCCCGACCACAAGAACCATGTTCCGACACGTCGAACGTCGTGCGGCGCCGAGCCAGCTCGCTTCCACGTCGCCGAGACGGCTCCTGCCGGCGGGCGCCTTCGACGTTCCCGTCACCGCCGTCAACACCGCCATCGGCCCGGCGGACACGCAGCTTAAGCTCGTCCTGCGCCTCGGCGACCTCATGGGAGGGCAGCGTGGCTCCCTGGTCACCGCCCCGCTCGCCCGTCTCCCGCTCGTCGCGGCCCTCCTCGGCTGTCGCAGCGGCGCGCCTTCCGGCCGCCATGTCAAGACATTAAATCCGCCGGAGTTGGCGCCGCCTCCAGGCGGCAAAGAACTCCTCGGGCAGACGATCGTTGGCGGGTTGACCTTCGACTTTCAAGACCACCCGCCAACTCGGCCGGCTGGGTGCGCTCCCCTGCTACGCACACCCACCGTCCCGCGGTCGCCGTCACGGGACCCTCGTCGATGGCGGCGCCCGACCTGGCGATACTCTCATTGAGGCCTTCAACCTCCTCTCGCATACCGAGGAGCGGTTGCTGCCCAGCCGGCCTATTTCGGCGTTGGAGGAGGTCATCCAGCTCCTTGGGGCAAATCCAGCTTCGGTGACCTTCGGCACCTCGACAACTTCCGCGGGAACTGGTGCGACTTCGACGCCGCCCCCATCGGCCTCCCCTACAATGCCATCCTTGGCTATCCAGCATTGGCCAAATTCATGGCGCAACCCACCGGGTACAACCTCATGAAGATGCACGGGAGCAGCGGCGTCATCACTGTGCCGGGGATCTTGAAGGTGGCTGCGGCGCTCGAGCTCACCCTCAAGGCGGTGCAGCGAGCCCACCGATCTGAAAGCCCCAAGCCCAAGGGGCTGCACCGACCAAGAAGAAGCAGTTGTTCACTCAAGACAAGGCGGAGACCAGCGAGATACCTGTCGATGAGGACGGGTCCTGGCGCCACCTTCACCATAGGCGCCAACCTCGAGCGAGCAGGAGGAGGCCCTTGTCAAGTTCTGCGTGCGAACAAGAAGGTGTTAGCACAGGAGCCCGATCAGGTGGCGGGGATCCCACGGGGCGTGTCGAGCACCACCTTAGCGTGTGCTAGCGTGCATCGATTGAAGCAAGCGAGAAGGCAATCCACTGAAAAGCAGGCCTTCATCGTCCAAGAGACCCGCAAGCTAGAGGCCGCGGGGGTTATTCGCGAGGTCCGGTACCCAGATTGGCTGGCCAACCTCGTGGTGGTGCCAAAGAAGGAAGGAAAGGAGCGCATGTGTGTCGACTTCACCAACCTCAACAAAGCATGCCCGCAGGATCTGTTTCCGCTCCCTCGCATCGACCAGATCGTCGATTCCACCGCCGAGTGTGACCTGTTATGCTTCTTGGACGCCTTTTCCGGGTATCACCAAATCAAAATGGCGGTGGAAGACGAGGAAAAGACGGCCTTCCTAACCCCGTGTGGAGTGTACTGCTATACATGCATGCCATTCGGGTTGCGGAACGGAGGGGCAACCTTCCAGCTGCTCATGCACATCACCTTGGGCCCGCAGCTCGGGAAGAATGTGGAGGCTTACGTCGGCGACATCGTGGTGAAGTCTCATGAGGCCAAGACCTTGATACAAGACACTGGAAGAAACCTTCGAGCCTCAGCGCAGTGAGCCCGCAACTCAACCCGGAGAAGTGTGTGTTTGGAGTTCCCTCGGGCAAGCTCACTGGGTTTCCTCGTGTCCCACCGGTTGAGGCTAACCCGAAAACGTCAAGCGATGGAAGACATGAGCCCACCAAAGACCCTCGGAAACGCAGAAGCTCACGGGGCCGTAACGGCGTTAGGGCCGTTTCATCTCCCGATTGGGGAGCGGCACGCCTTTCTTCCGGTGATGAAGAAAAGGGGCCCTTGAGTGGGTGAAGAGGCCGACAAAGCATTCAAGACCTCAAGAGGTACACGACCAGCCCTCCAGTGATGGTGGCCTGTGCCCTCGAGGCCCTTGGTACTTTACCTTGCCGCCACTCCCTACTCCGCTTAGCGCTGCTCGGTGGCAATTAGGGAGGCGTCGAGCCAAGACCACCAGCGGCCACCGAGCTAAGGCAACACCGAATCGAAGGAGCTAGCGAAGCCCGCACTTTGCAATGGAAGAGGATCAGCCATTCACTGCAGAGGCGCACTCAAGGGCGGGAGGCCTCCCATCCGAGCACCCAGCCGGAGGCGCCGTCGCCTCGGGAGGCACCACAGCCCGAAGACGCCACGGCACCGGCGCCCTAACCTCGTCGAGCACCGTGTGTGCTTCGACACCGCAGTTCACGGGATCGAGGGCACGGTACCCCATGCCGCAGAAGCTCCTCCTCGCCTTGTTGGTGGCTTGCGCAAGGCTGGCACTACTTTCAGGGTCATCAATCAAGGTTGTCTCGGCATACCCCACGGAGAGGTGCTCGGTGCCCAAACTTCGGCGGAAGGGTTGCAGAGTGGAACATTGAGCTGCAAACATTCAGCTCGAGTTCAAGTCGACACCGAGTCATCAAGGGGGCCTTGGCAGATTCGTGGCGAATGGATGACTTCCGGGCCTCGGGGCCGGCGAGATCGGTCCCTCTCCCGAGGAACAAAGTGCGAAGGTTGGGTCATGTACTTGACGGAGCATTCTCCAGAACAGTAGTACCGGGGATGGGGCAGTACTCATATCTCCCTCTCGGACAAGCTCTACTATGCCGTGCAGTCTGTTTCCGGCATGGCGAGAAGGTCTCCAACAATATAGCAGAATCTGAGGGGCTGATAAGCGGGTGCGGAGGCTGCCGCTGCCACAGGGGGTGAAGCGCCTTACCATCAAGGCGATTAGCAGCTTCTCGTCAATTTCTCCAACAAGGTGTACGAGCCAAGGATGAACACATGGAGGCCTACCTTGCGGAGGTCGCAGGATGGAGAAACAGTTACAGGGGTTGGAGCTGCAGCACGTGCCCAGCGGCACCAATCAAGAGGCCGGCGACATGCCAAACGAGCCTCCAGGAGGTTACCCCAGAGCAGGTGTCTTTGAGGAATGGCTCTTCAAGCCCTCAGCCCTGCCCGCTGTTATCAAGCACATCACAGCCTCGGAGGAGCTCCTCGGCCACCGACCTCGGGAGTCCCAGCTGTGGGTCGGCCTCGAAGCGCGCTGCTCCTAACGATGGAACCTCAAGAGGAGTGCTGGATCACGGAGCTCAAGAGTTACTTAACGTGGGACTTTGCGAGAAGGAGGAGGAGGCAGGCGTGTGGCGCGGCAAGCCCGACATACAACATCATGGATGGGAGCTCTCTGGGAGGCGACCGAGCGACGTATCCTGTTGCATCACCGGGGAGCAGGGAAGGAATTGCTGGCACATATACATGGCGGAGATTGTGGGCACCATTCATCGTCACGGACCCTTGTCGGCAAGGCGTTCCGTAGCGGTTTCTATTGGCCCACCGCGCTCAATGACGCCATCGACCTCGTGAAGGCTTGCGAGGCTTGCCAATTCCATGCCAAGCAGATCCACCAGCCAGCAGGAGGCCTGCAATCCATTCCCCTCACTTGGCCATTCGCGGTCTGGCGGCTGGACATTCTGGGCCCTTTCCCTCGGGCGCCAGGGGGCTATCGCTACCTCTACGTCGCCGTGGAAAAATTCACCGAGTGGGCCGAAGTTGAGGCCGTCCGCGCCATCCTCGCTGGTTCTGCGGTCAAGTTCATCAAGGGCATCGTGAGCCGGTTCGGAGTGCCGAACCGCATCATCACCGACAACGGTTCGCAGTTCACCAGTAACCTTTTTAAAACATACTGCGCTAACCTTGGGACGCAGATATGCTGCGCCGGTGGCGCACCCCGCAGCAATGGACAGGCCGAAGGGCCAATGCAGAGGTCTGAGAGGCCTCAAGACCGGGGCGTTCAAGAAGAAACTGGAAGCCTGCGGCGAGAGGCTGGTACGACGAGCTTCCGTGCGTGTTGTGGTCCATCCGCTGCCCGCAACCAAGCCAGCCGGAAGACCCCTTCTTCCTGGTCTGGGCCAAGCAGTCCTCCCTCCGAGGTCAGCGTCGATCCTCGCGGGTCTGGCGTTCGATGAAAGCGTTGCAGGGCGCCATGCGGGGACGGCCCTTGTGCTAGGGGAGGAGCGCCCGAGAAGCAGCTGCTGCGGCGAGTACCAGCGAGCACTCGCCCGATACCACTGCCGCAACATCCGCCCCAGAACTCTCGAGGTAGGTGACCTCGTGCTCCAGAGGTCCTCTCCGGGGAGGGACTGCATAAGCTCTCTCCCATGTGGGAGGCCCATTCAAGGTTGTTCATGTTTCCAGGCTGGCTCAAGTGCGCTTGGAGACTCAAGAGGAGTACCTACTCTGAGCGCTGTGGAACATCCGGCACCTGGAGGTTTTACCCCTAAAGGCCATGAGCACATGAAGAAGGCAAATGCACGTGAAGTTCATCTTTTTGGAAAAGGCCCCGAGCACATGAAGAAGGCGAATGCTGTGAAGTTCATCTTTTGGAAAGGCCACAGCTCACAAGAAGGCGAATGCCCGTGAAGTTCATCTTTTGGAAAAGGCCCCGAGCCTGTGAAGAAAGGCGAATGCTGTGAAGTTCATCTTTTTGGAAAAGGCCACGAGCACATGAAGAAGGCAAATGCCCGTGAAGTTCATCTTTTGGAAAAGGCCCCGAGCTTGTGAAGAAGGCGAATGCCTATGAAGTTCATCTTTTGGAAAAGGCCCCAAGCACATGAAGAAGGCGAATGCTGTGAAGTTCATCTTTTGGAAAGGCCGGAGCACATGAAGAAGGCAAATGCCTGTGAAGCTCACCTCCGGAGAAGGCCCAGAGCACATGAAGAAAGGCGAACAGCACTGTGAAAGCTGCTGTTATGGAAGGCCGGAGCTTGTGAAGAGGGCAAGCCTCGTGAAGCTTGCTTCCTGTAAGAAAGGCAGGAGCTCTGTGAAGAAGGCGAATGCACTGTGAAGCTTCGCCGCCCGTGACACTCTCACATAATAATGAGTTGGGGCTGTACATGCCACAGAGTCTCAGGAGTGCCGGCCTCGGGCCTACAGGGCTCCCTCCCCGCCAGTGGCACACTTAGCTCATGCTGGTGAAAGGCGTCGAAGACTAGACTAGGTGCAGACGCGGCTTTTTCATTTGCTTTACAGCTTGACTGGTTATTCCCATTTGAAGTTTTATCGAAACTATCGCCTTTTTGGTCCGTGGTTCTTGATCTTTTCACCTCCCGCCTCGATTTCTCTTGCGCGGATTCACGAGGCGGAGGCCCGGAGCCCCCGCGGCGTTCCTACCCCTATCGCTCAAGTTTTCACGACCACGATTCACAGTGGAGCACCCTCCCGACCATGCCTCACGGGCAGCCTTGCGCGAACACGGGCGGGGTCGTCGCCGCTGCCACGGCCGGGTTCACTTGCGAATGGGCGCCTGATGAAGAGAACGATGTCGGGATAACAAAAGCGGTACAATAATTAGCGGCGTTGCCCTAAACATGCCCCACGGGCCACATTGTTCCCTTTTACGCAGGAGAAAAGGAAGGAAAAGGAACTGAAGCAGGCGGGCGCGCCCGTGCCGGCTCTCTTGGAAGCCCGAGCGCCTCCAAGCTCGGTCGGACTCCATCTCACGCTTCTTTGGGCGTGGCGGCGAAGGACCGCTGCCACCCCCCAAGCAAGCGCGGGCGTGGGGGTTGGCATGACATCTGCTGGAAGAATCGCCACCCGAAGAAGAGCTGGTGAAGCGTGAGGACTCGCGGGCATCGCCAGCTGCCCGCGCGCCGCCCTCTCCGCCCGCGTCGGGGCCGAGTCCTTGGCCAGGGTCGTCGTCCTCAGGGCAGCACCCCATGCGGCGGCCGTCTTCCCCGAACACCCTCACGTAGAGGGTGGCGTCGCCATCATACTTGAAGTGCAGGGAGCACCGGGCGAGACCACTTGCGAAGCTTAACGCGTCTGCAAAGCGGGCCAGAGGCAGGTTCCTGCGGCAGACCTCGAGAAGCCCAGGCCCGGTTGCAACAGCCATCGCACGGAGCAGAGGCCACTCAGGCGCCATCTGGGAGCTCACCCGGGAGGAAGCACGGAGCTAGAAGCCGGACGCCGGACGACTCCTCCGCCCTCACCATGAACTCTGCAGCGTTTGCGCAGCATGGATGCGCGACCTTGGGGACGCCAGCGGGGCACGCCCTCCGACCATAGCCAGCCGCTCGTCCTGCAGTGAGAGCCTCCCCACGACCATGAGGGGACCACGGGGTGCTTAGAGGCGACCTCGACCATGCTTAGGCGGAGGAGAGAAGATTCGACTGGCGGCCCTCCCTTCTCTCTCGGCGAGAACTTCCTTGGTGGAGCCATGGAGAAGAAGGAGACAGGAAAGGATAGAGTGGAAGGGCGTGCCATTCCAGACTTTATGTTGGCGAGGCCAACCGCCGACCTCCACGATCACGGTCATCATGCCCAACTGCATGCAAGGACTTGTCGAGTCCGGGCATTACCGAGGCATCGATGGGGAAGCAGCGCTGCGTCCAATCAACCGCCACGCGTCGCCCAAGGTCAGCAGGCTGTTAAGACCCATGATGCCAGACTTGCCCTTTCGCCTCTCTGCTCGGCCAAGTTGGGGCGCGGTGGGCCAGGGGCTTCTTGTCGGCGTTACAGGAACAGGGGTCCCCAGACTTGCACTGCTCATGCCCATGCGGCGTGGCTCAAGGAGGCCAGGACAGCCCATCTTCATCAACACAAGCTCAAGACCCTCGCGAGGGGCCAAGCCTCATGGGGAGGGCGACAAGGAGCTTCCTCGGGCACGGCCTCGTCGAGTGGCTCATGAGGAGGCGGAGAGTTCAAGGAAGGGTACCTCGCGAGGTGCCCATGACACAAGCCATGAGACCAAGGGCACCAGATCAGGCGCCCGCTGCCGTCCTCCTTTCCCCTTTGGTGCAAAGGGAGCGGCGAGCAAGAGCATCAAGCAAAGGCACCCGTTTGATGCAACAAGACCAAGACCAGCCCCAACGGCTGGAAGGAGTCATCGTGGAGCCCAAGCAAAGGCGTCATCACGAGCTTTCTGGCAGGCGAGGACCAACTTTAGTCGGGATAAGTGTACCCGCTGTTCCCCTTCAAAATGGCGATTGTTGGCGCCCTTCCGCTCAATATTTGGGAAGGGCCGGGGCGTCGCCTATAAATAGGAGTGGCCACACTCAGAGAAGAGGACGATCGGCATCGAGATCAGATAGAGATAGAGACCCGATCCTCAAGCTAGAGCGACGGGACACCACCTAGCAGTTCATCACACCCACCAAGAACAGACCCTCGCGAGGCTGTTCTTCCATGTACTGTTCCTCATCAGCCCAAGAGGCAATCCACCACACCACAAACTAGAGTAGGGTATTACACCTAGCGGTGGCCAGAACTAGTATAAATCTCGTGTCTCTTGTGTTGTTCTTCTTAGTAGTTTAGGTCCCCGC
>JAHIAM010005020.1:0-30776 GCA_021605205.1 Aegilops longissima | reverse complement strand
GGCCTCCTCCTAATAGCTTAGTTCCAAAAATAATATAAGAGTGGATAATAAAGCCCAATAATGTCCAAAACAGTAGATAATATAGCATGGAGCAATCAAAAATTATAGATACGTTGGAGATGTATCAAGCATCCCCAAGCTTAATTCCTGCTCGTCCAAGAGTAGGTAAATGATAAAAAAGATAATTTTTTATGCGGAGTGTTACTTGGCATAATTTCAATGTAATTCTTCTTAATTGTGGTATGAATATTCAGATCCGAAAGATTCAAGATAAAAGTTTATATCGACATAAAATGATAATACTTCAAGCATACTAACTAAGCAATTATGTCTTCTCAAAATAACATGGCCAAAGAAAGTTCATCCCTACAAAATCATATACTTTAGTCATGCTCCATTTTCGTCACACAAGAATGCTCTCATCATGCACAACCCCGATGACAAGCCAAGCAATTGTTTCATACTTTAGTAATCTCAAACCTATAGCCTTTCACGCAATATATGAGCGCGAGCCATGCACATAGCACTATGGGTGGAATAGAATATGATGATGGGGGTTATGTGGAGAAGACAAAAAAGGAGAAAGTCTCACATCAACGAGGCTAATCAATGAGCTATGGAGATGCCCATCAATTGATGTTAATGCAAGGAGTAGGGATTGCCATGCAACGGATGCACTAGAGCTATAAATGTATGAAAGCTCAACAAAAGAAACTAAGTGGTGTGCATCCAACTTGCTTGCTCATGAAGACCTAGGTCACTTGAGGAGGCCCATCGTTGGAATATACAAGCCAAGTTCTATAATGAAAATTCCCACTAGTATATGAAAGTGATAACTCAAGAGACTCTCTATATGAAGAACATGGTGCTACTTTGAAGCACAAGTGTGGAAAAAAAGATAGTAGCATTGCCCCTTTTTATTTATTTTTTTGGGCCTTTTTTTATTTGGCCTTTCTCTCTTTTTTGGGACAATGCTCTATTAAATGATGGTCATCACACTTCTATTTATTTACAATTCAATGATTACAACTCGATACTAGAACAAAGTATGACTCTATATGAATGCCTCCGGCGGTGTACCGGGATATGCAATGAACCAAGAGGGACATGTATGAAAGAATTATAAACAGTGGCTTTGCCACAAATACTATGTCAACTACATGATCATGCTAGCAATATGACAATGATGAATGTGTCATGATAAACGGAATGGTGGAAAGTTGCATGGCAATATATCTCGGAATGGCTATGGAAATGCCATAATAGGTAGGTATGGTGGCTGTTTTGAGGAAGATATAAGGAGGTTTATGTGTGAAAGAGCATATCATATCACGGGTTTGGATGCACGAGCTAAGTTTGCACCAACTCTCAATGTGAGAAAGGGTAATGCACGGCATCAAGAGGCTAGCAATGATGGAAGGGTGAGAGTGCGATAATCCATGGACTCAACATTAGTCATAAAGGACTCACATACTTATTGCAAAAATCTACAAGTCATCAAAACCAAGCATTACGAGCATGCTCCTAGGGGATAGATTGGTAGGAAAAGACCATCGCCGTCCCCGACCGCCACTCATAAGGAGGACAATCAAAGAACACCTCATGTTTCAAATTTGTTACATAACGCTACCATACATGCATGCTACAGACTTGCAAACTTCAACGCAAGCATTTCTCAAATTCACAACTACTCAACTAGCATGACTTTGATATTATTACCTCCATATCTCAAAACAATCATCAAGCATCAAAAGTATTCAACACACTCATAAGAAAGTTTTTACTATTCTTGCATACCTAGCATATTAAGATTATTTAAGCAAATTACCATGCTATTTAAGACTCTCAAAATAATCTAAGTGAAGCATGAGAGATCAATAGTTTCTATAAAACAAATCCACCACTGTGCTCTTAAAAGATATAAGTGAAGCACTAGAGCAAAACTATATAACTCAAAAGATATAAGTAAGCACAAAGAGTATTCTAATAATTTCCAAATCATGTATGGCTCTCTCAAAAGGTGTGTACAGCAAGGATGATTGTGGTAAACTAAAAAGCAAAGAATCAAATCATACAAGACGCCCAAGCAAAACACATATCATGTGGTGAATAAAAATATAGCTCCAAGTAAAGTTACCGATGGAAGTAGATTTAAAGAGGGATGCCTTCCGGGCATCCCTAAGCTTTGGCTTTTTGGTGTCCTTATATTATCTTGGGGTGCCATGGACATCCCCAAGCTTAGGCTCTGCCACTCCTTGTTCCATAATCCATCAAAATCTTTCACCCAAAACTCAAAACTTCACAACACAAAACTCAACAGAAATCTCGTGAGCTTCATAGCTTAAAGAAAACAAAAGAACACTTCAAGGTACTGTAATGAACTCATTCTTTATTTATATTTGTGTTAAACCTACTGTATTCCAACTTCTATGGTTTACAAACTATTTGACTAGCCATAGATTCATCAAAATAAGCAAACAACACACTAAAAACAGAATCTGTCAAAACAGAACAGTCTGTAGTAATCTGTAACTAACGCAAACTTCTGAACTCCAAAAATCAGCCAAAATAGGAAGACCTAGGAAATTTGTTTATTGATAATCAGCATTTTGAATCACTATTTTATCACGTTCTGATGATTTTAACAATTGTTTTCGTGAACAGAAAGTTTCTGGAAATTTCTGCAAGATCAAATAACTAACATCCAAGAAGATCCTATAGGTTTAACTTGGCACAAACACTAATTAAAACATAGAAACACATCTAACCAGAGGCTAGAAAAATATATATTCCTAAACAGAAGCAAAAAGCAAAAACTAAAATAAAATTGGGTTGCCTCCCAACAAGCGCTATCGCTTAACGCCTCTAGCTAGGTATAAAAGCGAGGATAGATCTAGGTATTGCCATTTTGGTAGGCAATCCGTAAGTGGCTCTCATGATAGATTCATATGGTAATTTTATTTTCTTTCTAGGGAAGTGTTACATACATTTCTTTAATGGAAACTGAATCTAATATTCCCTTCCTTCATATCAATAATTGCACCAATTGTTCTATGGAAAGGTCTACCAAGAATACTAGGACATGAAGAATTGCAATCTATATCAAGAACGATAAATTCTACTAGCACATAATTCCTATTTGCAACAATAAGAACATCATTAATTCTTCCCATAGGTTTCTTAATAGTGGAATTCGCAAGGTGCAAGTTTAAAGAGCAATCATCAAAATCATGGAAACCTAGCAAATCACACAAATCAACGGCTATTTAGATGAGTAGCGCATCTTCACTAGGAAGGTCAAGAATTGATCTTTCATGACAAGATTCAACAAAGCAGCATTGATTTCACAAGATTCAGTATTGGTAAGAGGGGAAATCGAGTGCTAAGGAAATCATTATTGTTGGTATTGGTAAAGTCACATAATTTGGTATTATCTTGAGCCATCGTGACAAGCAAGCAGTCCAACACACGAGCTAACAAAAAGCAAGCAAAAAGAGGCGAACGGAAAAAGAGAGGGCTAATAAAATGGCAAGGGTGAAGGGGAAGAGGAAAACAAGAGGCAAATGGCAAATAATGTAATGCAGGAGATAAGGGATTGTGATGGGTACTTGGTATGTTGGCTTTTATGAGACTCCCGCAACGGCCCCGTAAATCCTTCTTGCTACCTCTTGAGCACTCGCGCTGGTTTTCCTTGAAGAGAAAAGGGTGATGTAGCACAAGAGCGTAAGTATTTCCTCAGTTTTGAGAACCAAGGTATCAATCCGTAGGAGGCTACGCATGAGTCCCTCGCACCAAGCACAATACAATAACTCCTCGCAACCAACGCGATAAGGGGTTGTCAATCCTTCACGGTCACTTACTTAGAGTGAGATCCGATAGATATGATAGGATAATATTTTTGGTATTTTGTGATAAAGATGCAAAGTAAAAAGCAAAGGAAATAACTAAGTGTTGGAAGAGTAATATGATGGAGATAGACACGGGGGCCATAGGTTTCACTAGTGGCTTCTCTGAAGAGCATAAGTATTTTACGGTGGGTGAACGAATTATTGTTGAGCAATTGACAGAATTGAGCATAGTTATGAGAATATCTAGGTATGATCATGTATATAGGCATCACATCCGAGACAAGTAGAGCGACTCATGCCTGCATCTACTACTATTACTCCACTCATCGACCGCTATCCAAAGATGCATCTAGAGTATTAAGTTCGTGAAAATAGAGTAACGCCTAAGCAAGATGACATGATGTAGAGGATAAATTCATGCAATATGATAAAACCCCATCTTGTTATCCTCGATGGCAACAATACAATACGTGCCTTGCTTCCCCTACTATCACTAGAAAAGGACACCGCAAGATTGAACCCAAAGCTAAGTGAGTGAGTCCCGATTAGGGGTGTCCGGATAGCCGGACTATGACCTTGGCCGACACCGGACTATGAAGATACAAGATTGAAGACTTCGTCCCCGTGTCCGGATGGGACTTTCCTTGGCGGAAGGCAAGCTTGGCGATACAGATATGTAGATCTCCTACCATTGTAACCGACTCAGGTAACCCTAACCCTATTCGTGCCTATATAAACCGGAGGGTTTTAGTCCAGAGGACTAATAACAATCATACCATCGGCTAGCTTCTAGGGTTTAGCCTCTCCGATCTCGTGGTAGATCTACTCTATACTACCCATATCATCAATATTAATCAAGTAGGAGTAGGGTTTTACCTCCATCGAGAGGGCCCAACCTGGGTAAAAACATCGTGTCCCTTGTGTCATGTTACCATCCGCCTAGACGCACAGCTCGATGTCAAGATTCGGGAACGGGGTACCTGACTTGCTCGCTCGCGCCCGGGCGTGGTTTCAAGGGGTGGCCCATCAAGGCCCATCTTCATCAAGACAAGCTCAAGACTCGCGAGGGGCTGAGATTGCTGGGCGGATAACAGAAGCTTCTCGTGCACGGCCTCACAAAGTTGGCTCGCGAGGAGGCGGAGAGATCAAGGCGGGTACTCACGAGGTGCCCATGACGCAAGCCATGACGACTAAGGGCGCCAAAGGGCGCCAGCCCGCAAGCAGGTCCTCCTTTCCTCTTGGTGCAAAGGGAGCAAGCGCAGCAAGAGTATCAAGCAAAGGCATCCGCTTCGTGCAATAAGACCAAGACCGCCGCAACGGCAGGAAGGAAGTCATTGTTGAGCCCAAGCCAAGGCCACCACCAGAGCTTTTGACAAAGCGGGGCCAACTTTAGTCGATAAGTGTACTAGATGTTCCCTTCAAATGGCTAATTGTTGGCGCCTTCCCGCCAATATTTGGGAAGAGGCCCAGGCCTTTGCCTATAAATAGGACTAGCCACCCACAGTGGTAGAGGCAGCTTGATCCAAAGATCCCAACCAACAGAGAGAGAGCGATCGAACTCCCCTAGCAGTTCATCGCACCAGCCAAGAATGTACTCGCGAGGCTGTTCTTCCTTGTATTGTTCATCATCACCAGCCCCTGCAGGCAATCCACCACACCACAAACTAGAGGGGGTATTACACCACAATGGTGGCCTGAACTAGTATAAACCCCGTGTCTTTGCGCTGATCTTTTCATAGCTTAGATCTTAGCGAGGCGGCGAGGTGCGTAGGTAGAGCGTGAAGTCTCCAAGACACCCCAAGTGTTCGAACCTAGAGGGTCTCGCTGAACCCGAACCGGCAGGACCCCTGTGGCATCATTCATCATCGCGACCTCGTAAGGGCATGCTCGCAGCGTTTTCTATTGGCCTATCGCGCCAATGATGCCGCCAAACTGGTGAAGGCTTGCAAGGCCTGCCAATTCCATGCCAAGTAGATCCATCAACCGGCGGAGGTCTGAACTATACCCTCTCATGGCCATTCGCGTCCTGGGGTTGGATATCCGGCCCGCTCTCGGCGCCAGGGGCTATCGCTACTCTAGTCCCCGTGGACACGCTCACCAAGTGGGCTGAAGTGGAAGCCGTTCACACCAACCCCGCAGGTTCTCGCGTCAAGTTCATCAAGGGCATCGTGAGCCGGTTCGTGTGCCAACCGCATCATCACCGACAACGGTTCGTAGTTCACCAGTAACCTTTTCAAAACATATTGTGCTAACCTTGGGACGCAGATATGCTACGCCTCGGTAGTGCACCCACGGAGCAACGGTCAAGCCGAGCGGGCCAACGCGGAGGTCTTGATAGGCCTCAAGACCAGAACATTCAAGAAGAAGCCGAGGCCTCGCGCAGGCTGGTACGACGAGCTGTAGTCTGTGTTGTGGTCCATCCGCACAACCGCGACCAAGCCAACCGGCGAGACCCCATTCTTCCTGGTCTATGGAGCTGAAGCAGTCCTCCCTCACGAGGTCGACGCCGCTCCGCACGGGTCTCGGGCGCTTGACGAGGCGCAACAGACGCCATGCGAGGGACAGTCCTAGTGCCGGGGAGGAGCATCGACAGAAGCCATGCCGCGAGCGGCAAGATACCAACAGCGCCACGGCGGTACCATCGCCGCAACATCCGCCTCTGTGACTCTCGAGGTAGAAGACCTCGTGCTCAGCGGGTTCTTCTGTGGAGGGACTGCATAAGCTCTCTCCCATGTGGGAGGGCCCGCTCAAGGTTGTTCATGTTTCTGTGCCCGCCCACGCCGCTGGAGACTCGTGGAGGGGTGCCCGCCCGTAACACGTGGAACATCCAGCACCTCCGAGGTTTTACCCCGAAAAGGCCCAGAGCTCAGAAGAAGGCAAACGCCTGGGAAGCCGCCATGCTTTGGAAAAGGCCCAGAGCTCGAAGAAGGCGAACGCCAGAAGCCGCTTACGCTTTGGAAAAGGACTAGAGCTCGTGAAGAAGGCGAATGCCCGTGAAGCCGCCATGCTTTGGAAAAGGCCCAGAGCTCGTGAAGAAGGCGAACGCCTGTGAAGCCGCCATGCTTTGGAAAAGGCCCAGAGCTCGTGAAGAAGGCGAACGCCGTGAAGCTGCTGCTTTTGGAAAAGGCCCGTGCTCGTGAAGAAGGCAAGCGCTGTGAAGTTTATCTTTCGAGAAAGGCCCGAGCTCGTGAAGAAGGCCAATGCTCGTGAAGCTCGCTGCCCGTGACACTCTCACATAATAATGAGTTGGGGCTGTACACGCCTCGAGTCTCAGAGCGCCGCCTCAGCCCTGGGCTCCCTCCCACGCCCAAAGGCAGCACTTAGCTCCGCTACCGGTGAGAAGACGTCAAGACTAGATTAGGTGCCGGACGCGCTTTTCTCATTTGCTTTCAGAGTTGGCTTGTTCATCCCCATTCGAGGTTTTATTGAAGTTGTTGCCGCCTTTGGCTTGTGACTCTTGCCTTTTCGCTTCTCCCGCCTCGATTTCTTCAAGAAGTCTCACGAGGGAGCAACGCGGCACCCTCATGAAAGTGTTTTCTGCCCTTATCGCTTGAGGCTTCCCTACCCGGGTCCACTACAGAGCACCTTCTTCAAATTGCGCCCCACGGGCACCGCGACATTTAACACAGACCTGGGTCGGTCGCTTCCACACCGAGGCCGCGAGCTACCTCTCCGCACTAACCTTCGCAGGACATGAAGCGCTCGACGAGGCCTCGCCTCGGGAAACGAGGGCCACGACAGCGCCTCGAGCTAAGTAATTTTACGCCGCAGCGCAGGGCACAAAGGCATAATACCGAGATAGCGGAAATAGTACGATAATTAACAGCAATAGTCCAAGCACGCCACGCTGGGCCCTACACTACCGCCTCTTTGCGCAGAAAAGGAAAAGAACAAAACAGCGCGCTCGCCGACACCAACTCGCTGGGAGACTCAATCGCCTCCCGAGCTCAGTGCACTCTCTCTCGTGCTTCACCGGGCGAGATGGCGGGCGCCCACTACCTCCCTCCAGCGGGCGCGGGCGGCTGGTCGCGCCACCGGAGGAGACGCTGCCCAAGAAGAGTCGCCAAAGCTCGACGAGCCACGAAGGCCGCCGACCCCGCTGCAAGTCGCTTTCATCGCCACTGGGCTGGACCCACGGCCGCGGGTCGCTGCTCTCGTGGCAGCACCCAGCCATGCGCGACCATCTTTCCCTAACACCCTCACGAGGGTGGCATCACCACAAACTTGAAGTGCAGGTGCATCACGGCCAGACCACGCTGCAAGGCAAATGTTTGCCACCAAGGGTCGTGGCAGTTCTCCCGCCGCAGAGACCTCCAAATGTAAGCCTGTGGAGGCCCGGCTGCAGCAACCATCCGCCTGAAGCTGAGGCCGCCTGGGCACCAAATGGAAGCTCACCTAGGAGGAAGCGAGGAAGCCGGAGTTGGTGCTGAGCTGCCCACCACCACACAACGAACTCCAAGCACCTCGCCGAGTGGAAGCGCGCCTAGGGGTCGAACAGCCAGAAGGCCCTCAGCAAGGGCTCCGCCGCCTGTCCACCATGCGGGAGATCACCTCCACGACCGCGAGGAGCCACCACGGGAGCCACAGGTGTTTGCGAGGATGGCCTCGACTGCCATGGGAGAGTCAGCCCACTGGCGAGCCTTCCCTTCTCCGCTGCCGAGAACCTCTTTATGGAGCCATGGAGAAGAAGAAGAAGAAGCAAGAGGAGATGGACTAGAAGGGCAGCGCCGTCCCCGCATTTATAGCTGTGGAAGGCCAACCACCGCCTCCACGATCACAAGTAATCATGACCAGCTTTGCATGCAGGGACTTGTCAATTCATGCAGTCGCCGAGGCGTCATGGGGGAGCACGGCCGCCCACGTCCAATCAACCGTCATGGGGGCTATCGCGGGCGATCTGGGAACGGGGTACCTGCACTTGCTCGCCTGCTGCCCGCGGCGTGGTTTCAAGGGGTGGCCCATCAAGGCCCATCTTCATCAAGACAAGCTCAAGACCTCGCGAGGGGCCAAGCCTCGCGGGCCGGACAACATGAAGCTTCTCGTGCACGGCCTCGCAGCTGGCTCGCGAGGAGGCGGAGAGATCAAGGCGGGTACCTCACGAGGTGCCCATGATGCAAGCCATGATTTACCAAAGGCGCCAGGGGGCGCCAGCCACAGAAGGTCCTCCTTTCCTCTTGGCGCAGGGAACAAGCGAGGCAAGAGTATCAAGCAAAGGCATCCGCTTTGGTGCAATAAGACCAAGACCGCCGAACGCAGGAAGGAAGTTATTGTGGAGCCCAAGCCAAGGCCACCACCAGAGCTTTTGATGTGAGGACCAACTTTAGTCGATAAGTGTACTAGATGTTCCCTTCAAATGGCCAATTGTTGGCGCCTTCCGCCAATATTTTGAAGAGGCCCAGGCCTTTGCCTATAAATAGGACTAGCCAACCACAGGTAGAGGCAGCTTGATCCAAGATCCCAACCAACAGAGAGAGAGCGAGTGAACTCCCCTAGCAGTTCCTCGCACCAGCCAAGAATGCATCTCGCGAGGCTAGTCTTCCTTGTATTGTTCATCATCACCAGCCCCAGAGGCAATCCACCACACCACAAACTAGAGTAGGGTATTAGACCACAATGGTGGCCTGAACTAGTATAAACCCCGTCTCTTGCGCTGCTCTTTTCATAGCTTAGATCTTAGCGAGGCGGCGAGGTGCAGAAGGTAGAGGGTGAAGTCTCCGCTGCACCCTAGTGTTCGAACTCAGAGGGTCCGACGGAACCCAAACCGACAGTGACCCCTACCCGAGATCCGCCGGTTTTGACACCGACATTGGTGCTTTCTACAGAGAGTTCCTTCTGTCGCCGCCAGAAGGATGGCGATCCCGCCTTTAAAGACCGGACTGTTGCTAAAGAAACTTTGGTTGTCGGCCAAACTCTCCGCTAGGCGGTTTTCTTATGACCACTGTTCGCCGCCACCGACAATGACTTCTCGTCATCGAAAGCAATCTTCACGTTAACTCGGAGCTCGCCGAGCAATTAGATCTGATGGAGCTCTTCCTTAGACGAGCTCTTGATCGCATCGCCGCCTCGAGTCGCCATAGACTATGATCAGATTGGGCCTAAACCCGATCCGAGAGAGTTTAACTCTCCCCAGGTTACCCACCACGTTGCTGTGGTGGAGGAACAATACGGCGACCCTTCTTCTATCTTAAGGACTAGCTACATCCGGATTCCCAATCCTCCATGCCGGATTCCATGGAGGAGAGGATGTCACCAAGCCCCGAACCTAAAGTCAGGCAGCGGGCTAGATTCATTGGACAACATCCGAGAATCCAAGTTTCCAAGTTCGGAAGCTCCTTGGCCCTTAAGTCTGAGATTGGGTGCAGTTCCGGATTTAATTCCACCCGCCCACCGAAACATAAGCAACCTATCTCAAATTCGGCAAGAGCCCGCAGAGACAGTACACCATTACTGGGCCAGATTCCTCCTGGTTATGGACAGGATAAAGGACTGCCGCAAGGAGGACGCAATCTCATTATTCTGCAACAATTGCACGGACAACGGGATCCTAAACGCTATAAGTCGCCGTGACATCACACTTTTGCCAACTTACGCCCATAGTACGAAAGTACTGTGCGATGGAAAGCGCCGAAAACCGAATCAAGATTTTGGGACAATCCGCCTTGAATACAACCCCATCCCAAATAAAAGGGTGCATCATCGCCAAGCACCTGTTAAATACCAAAAGCAAAACCTCTATAGGGCATGGAACCGCATCGAGGGATGGCTCAATGGACCCTGTAAAATTCATAATACAGAGGGCGCCACTCCAACTCATAACCTTAGAGCATGTTGGATACTACGGCAGGTGGCCAAAAGTGGCGAAGAGCTTCTAGCTCTAGAGCACCAACCTAAGGATACTGGTACGGTATTAACAGTCTTCGAGACTTCTGCATCAAATAATATGCGAAACGAACACCTGTAGCCTCGCCAAGTCTAACAAGTAGCAACAATAAACCCATGGAGGACACGGCTATTACCTTTAATGCCAAGGATTTAACCTAAATTCAACAGCCCGAGCACCACCGCATTGGTCCTTAGTCCGATAGTGGACGGCCGCTTACCAAGGTACTCATGGACGTGGCAGCGGATTGAACCTCATTTACGAGGAAACCCTCCAAAAATGGAGATAGACCGAGCCGCATTGAGCGAAGCAGCACAACCTTTAGAGGAATAATCCCGAGTCGGGAAGCACGCTGACAGAAAAATCACATCGATGTGGTATTCGCATGCCGGATAATTACAGGTCCGAGGAAGTCACGCCCAAGTGGCCCTGCTCAGCAGCGGTACCATGCTCTATTAGGGCGAGAGGCATTCACAATTTTCCAAGCTATACCTCATTATGGGTACATGAAGCTCAAAATGCCCGGCCCAACGGAATCATTACTCTTGCTAGTGACTCGACATAGCACTGCGTCAAAATAAGACAGCCGACCGCCCTTGAGGCACTATCCAAGCCCTAGCGGCCGAGGAACTCATCATGTGCGCCCATGGTGAATAGGGACGATGTGATACTCGATAAGAGGTCCAAATCCACTTCCTTCAAACCAGCAGATTTAAATAGTCAAATTCCAAGTCCATCCAATGGACCCTACCAAAACGGCTCCATCGGGCACAATTAAACTCGATGTAAACGCCAGACTAAGAGAATTCCTACGCGAAATTGGGATATTTTGCTCGCACCTTCGACATGCCAGAATCCCACGGCGGCTGGCCGAAAGCACGCCTAAACATCCTAAAGGATTCAAGCCACCAAACAGTTTCTTCAAGCCCCAACCAAAGTGACAAAGGCTATGGAGAGGAGCTAGCCAAACTATTGGAGGTCAGATTCATCGAGATATAAACATCCGGACCGCTAGCAAACCCGGTGATGGTACCAAAGAAGGACAAATCTCGGCGCCTATGCGCCGATTTCAAGGACCTCAACAAGGCTTGCCTAAAGGACCCTTCCTCCCCGTGATCGATCAAATCATCAACGCTACCGCAGGACACGATTCATTGTGTTTCTCGACGATACTCCGCTACCACCAAATTAAGATGGCAGAGTTTAACCAAGCCGCAACGGCATTCATCACTCCATACGCCCATTCTCGCTTCAACACAATGCCCTTCGGCTTAAAAATGCCGTGCAACATATCAACGCATGATTCGTATATGTCCGCAAACCAGATCGGCAAAACAGTGGAGGCATACGAGACGATGTGGTCGCCAAAAGCAAGCGCCATTAAACTCTAGTAGACGATTTGAGGCTCACATTCGATAATCTCCAACATATGACATTAAGCTCAACCCGAAAATGTGTTTTCGTGTACCGCCGGAAAGTTTTGGGCTTCATCGATTCGTAGAGGAATTGAAGCAAACCCAGCCAAGATCCAAGATCTGTCACAATTGATATCCCAAAAGACCTCAAACAAATACAAAATTGATCGATGCGTATGGTTTAAGCCGCTTTATCTCCGCTTGGGAGAAAAGGCATTACCCTTTATCGCCTCCTCCGACGCATCAACACTTCGAGTGGATTTGATGCGCCACACCGGACTCAAGAAATAAAAGCCATATTGGCAACAAACCCGTCTCTGGCCGCGCCCAACATGGGCGAACCAATGCTATTATACATCACGGCAACTCATCGTTGTAAGCGCGGTGCTCGTTGTCGAATGAGAAACGGACGGACACAAGTTCCTCTTCAAAACCAGTTTACTACGTGTCCACCGTCCTAACTCCATGCAAGACACGGTACCCACATTATCAAAAGATAGCGACACGGTGTTTATGGCATCCCGAAGCTGCGACACTACTTTCAAGAGTGTTCTATAACAGAGCCTCCGGCACCCCTTAACGACATTATAAACAATCACGACGCGACGGGCCGGATTGCCAATCGCCATTGAGCTCCTCCTGCTCGACATAACCTATAAGCCACGGAGAGCTATTAAGTCGCAGTTTTGCCGACTTCGCCGCCGATGGACCAAAGCCAACTCCCTAAGGAGTACGGCGATATTCCAACCGGATAATGCACTTCGACGGCTCCAAAATGTTGGTCGGCGGGAGTCAAGCGCTGCTCGACGTCCCCAACCGGAGATACAGCTCAATATGTACCCAGATAATGTATACAGACTCCAACAATGCAGCCAATACCGTGCCCTTCTACATGGTCTCCGGATGGCAGTCTCCATGGGAATTCAACGCCTAGAGGTGCGCGATTCAACCTCGCGATATCACAAATAAATGGAGACTTTGATGCCAAGGATCCAAAATGGCAGCCTATTGCAATGTCGCCCTAAAATGTCACCGGTTTGAGGGGCTCAAATTTCACCATATAGCCCGGACAACAACCAGCAGCAGACGTGTTGGCACGATAGGCTAAAGTGCGATGCTGTCCCCCCAACATCTTCCTAGAGAGGCTGTTCAAGCCATCCAGATATGGGAGGCAGAGTCCGAAATAACAATCCGACCCAACCACACCGCCCCACACCAATATTCTCGACAAAGTTGGTGGTTCTACCAATGAAATAACATCCTCAAATTTCATGTAATAATGGCAGTCATTGCCCTGCGGATGTAACCATTCCTAGCCTACCTAACCAGGCAGTACTCCCGAGGACCAAAACAAGGCCCGCTGCATAGTGCGGCGATCTAAAGCCTACAAAGTCCATGAGGGAGAGCTTTATAAGAAAAGCACAACCGAGTCCTTCAAAGGTGTATCTCAAGAAGAAGGGCGGAATCTTCCGGCTGAAATACATGCCGGACTCAAGGGCACCACGCCGCAGCCCGGCCCTTGTAGGCAAGGCCTTCCAGATAGGATTTTATTGGCCGACGCCCGGCAGATGCTCAGACTTAGTCCAACGATGCGCCGGATGCCAGCTTTGCCAATCAGCCACATGCCACCCATCGCCTCAAAACTATACCCATCACCGCCCTTCATGTCCGGGGCTTGATATGGTCGGACCCCTTAAAGGGGGAACCCACAAGCAAAAATACCTACTGGTCATGGTGGATTAATTCGCCAAATGGATAGAGGCCAAGCCTCGTCAAGACGGCCAACTGGACCGTGATAGACTTCATATCGGGGTCGATAATCGCTACGGTGTCCCCACAAAGATCATCACTAATAACGGCACGAACTTTACGGCCGACGAGGTCAAACTCGTGCAAAACATGGGCATTAAGCTCGACTACACCTCAGCCTATCACCTCAAACTAACGGTCAATTTGAGCGAGCAAATGGTCTAATTATGAGCGCATCAAACCCAGATTAGTGCGGTCCTCAAGGAATCTAACACGACCGGGTAGAGGAGCTCGACCAGACTGGGGCTGCGGACCACCCGAATCGCATGACCGGATTCACACCGCTTCTTATGGTATACGGCGAGAGGCAGTTCAGCCTCGCGACATAATTCATGACTCAGCTTATGCGGCGCATGTACGAAGAAAGAGAAGACGAGCTCGACGGCAGTGACAGTTTGACGCTTTGAGGAGGAGCGTGACGTAGCAAAAGCCCGCTCCGCATTCTATTAATAGCAGGCTCAAGATATCAAAACAGAGAAGTACGGGCCAAACTTACAATGTTGGCGAAGCTAGTTCTACGCCGCCGAACAAGAAAAAGGACAAACTAAAGCCCAAATGGGAAGGTCCTTTATCATCGACCAAGTCCTCGACCGTGGAGCGCATCGCATGCGAGATGCATCGGATAACCGACTCGACCAACCCATGGAACGCAGCACATCTCCGAAGATTCTACGCCTAGCGCCGGATTTTGAGTTCGTCTCCTTCCTTTGTCCATATTTTACATTTTAGCTGTCTTCTATTTTTCTCCTTTTCCTCCTTTTTCTTTCAAGCCTTGAAGGCTTGTTAGCGCATTGTTCAGACACCCTTGACGACTATCCGCTACCATTGTACCGGGGCTTGTTTCACGTGCTTAATTATAAGGGATTCATGCCCAATACATGTGTCACACTTCCGCATGTACCTTTTATTCACCATTATATGCATCGATATGACTTAAGTTTTGGCTGCTTAGGTTGTCTGCTCCTCGTGCTTACCCCTACGCTCCCGATTGTTCAGCTAGGTGGTAAAGGAGCACCTCTCACATTGTTACCGCTGGTTAGCCGATGTGTACCTCGACCGGGTGAAGCTGAAAGCTAGCGTTTTAAGAGAATATTCGGTCGGTGAACTAAAAGAAGATTTCTTACCTATTTATTTATCTGCCCCAGATGTTTTTCTCGCTTTTCGCAGTCCGCACATGCACTTTAGGGCATGCCTCCTGTGGAAAGGAACCCCTAACGGAACTATTCTCCCGAAGATGTTTCTTACTAACCATGTAATATAACATAACTAGTTGGGCACTTGTCCGATAAAGCATTAATGACCCCTACGCCTGGTCTCCACGCATGCCCCGGTTTTTATATAACCGCAGGGTATTCGACACACCCGACTATCGGGTCCGTAGATTGAAGCGAAAAGGTCCGCTTAAGACAAACGATCTACAATTCGCTAGAAGGCATTTTACATGTCATTTTAAATTACATAGTCAATTTGACGATTGTATTCTCTTCAATGCCATCTAACAGCTGTCTAGTTTACATCCCGCTGGAATACTTTTGCGCCAATTCTACCGGCCGCACACTAAGCTCAAAGGGATCTTTTCCCATCGGGCCCCACAGGTCCAACCTCGGTCATGTGGTTTGGGTTAGCCTTCGTGGTACCGCTGCTTCACCATGGCCTGTGCCTCCTCGGCGCTTTGACGGCAGGCCGATATCTTCCATAATCGAACGCCGCCGCCCCCCGGAGCTCTCTCGCAAGCTCCCTAAGGCCTTCGGCAGGGAGACAGATGGCCACAAGGCCCGGGCGACGCCTTTCATCACCGCCAACTCGTCGTCGTAGTTGTAAGAGCTCGAAGAAGGTCACCCAGAGAACCGGCATTTACTCGCAGACGGCCTCGTGAGCATACCTACGCATATAACTCGTTAGTCAACTTCCTCGCCAACTCTTTTTTCAAAGTTTGTTTAAGCACTTACTAAAATGCCGCCGGCCGCCGATTCTCCTTAATGGAGTCGATACTGGGCACGAACATCCTTTAGCTCTCACCCACTGGGTGTTGGCATCTTGAGATTATTTTTCCCGCCTCACCCTCATAAGCACATTCTCGCCGCCTTTAACCGCGCAAGAGCTGTTGCTTGTCCGGACCTACCCGTGAATGTCATTGTCGATCTATACACACGCTGCACTTCATAACATACTTATCTTTTAAAAGCGATGTTACCGAGGGGGTCTCTTGGCTTTCCTCGTCGCGCTTGTGCGGCCTCAAGTTGGGCTTTGCACTCTTCAAGCCCCGGGACAATTGGGTATTCTTTTGTAAGATCTCAGACAATAAATGATCCTTAAATCAGTTATTCTAACTATTTTAAGTCTCGGGGCTACCGTATATATAACCATCAAATTTTCTCACCCTTATGTCTTTCACATACCGCCCGTGGCTCGCTAGACCATTTTGAGCAGCACGGAGGTGCGATCTCCAATTAAAGGCATCCAATGCCTCTTGGGAGAAACATGCGCCACGAAGAATTGAACCGCGCTACCTGTGATTCATGGCACTCTCCACCTCGGAGTTGGTGGCGGACAATCTGTCGGCATCCTCTCGTCGGAGGAGCGTCCGACGACGCTTAGTGTTCGCCGCTCGGGCCGGCTTTGAAGCCCGGCCGGCAGAGGCTCGATTGGCAACCTCTCCAGATATAGTTCGCGAGCGCTTTTTTCCGTAAAAGAGCGCGAGCATTAGTATGCCTTCCGAATAAAACCTGGGAATAAGGTGACACGCCATACCGCTATGCGCCGTGCTTCAAATCAACCGCACTTCTTTTTAGCCTGTCTGGGCCGTGCCCTTGTTGGCTAGCCACCGCAGGTTCGGCCTCCACCAAGGGCTCCCCGCAAAACACCATTGATATGAGGTGGTCAAAGATAAGCACGGAGGATCGCTCTAAAGTATTGGGACTTCGGTCTCACCACCGTGAGGCTGGAAGTATTCCGGTAATCGGCCGAATGGCAACCAAGGCATTATCGATGCTTAGTTGGTAAAATACCCCATCGATCAGCTCCACAGATATGTCCGGATCCTCTTGGGAGGCCGGATCAAGGGACCGTTCCGGATCCTCAGGTTGTGGAGGTGGGCTGTTTATATCCTTTACGGCACGGCGCAATTCCTGCGTCAAAATCACAAGATAAGGTACTTAACTATGGGAATATGGAACGGATGGGCATAAAGAAATGTCTGCTTACCCAGCTTGGAGGATTGTTCATAGAAAACCCGTCCTGAGGATTGAGGCGAAGAAATTCTTCCTCTTCTCCCTTGTACAATGCGGACAAGATCTTCATCAGATCGTCGACCGATCCCGGCCCCTTACGGCCATGACGGTTGGCATCATCCTCCCCGTAGAAATCCCACATGGGGTGGCCCCTATACTGGAGCGACTGCACTCTCCACATAATGCATGTGGCCATGAACCCGATCATGGTCAATCCGAATGAGCCAACAACCTTATTCGCCTCATCGTAAAGGACGCCCCGCATTCTCCTCCGGGGCTCCGAGGACGCCAACTTAGGTGTTTCTTCGTGAGGAGCATTATCAACACCGGAGGCCGATCCAAACAGGGTCCGCAAGGGACGCTTATATAAAACCATTCAAGGCCAGTCTTCGACACCTTTCTTCGGGTTCCGGATAGATATCCGTCCCGGCGATGCGCCATAGTTCGCCCACCCACTTGATATATCAACCCCTCCCGAGAACGGGTACGAGGCGTAACAATCTCTTCCACAGCGCAAATGAGCCTCGATGCCCAAAAACAGCTCGCAAAGGGCCACGGCCCCGCAATATGCGTAATGGAGGCAGCGAAGGTTGTGCAACCGAGGCCATAGAACTCCGTGAGCCCCGAGAAACGGATGAATTGGAAATCCAAGCCTCTTATCAAATAAGGGACTAGGCATACCCGCCTCCTCGAAGGACTGGGACGCCTCCGCTTGTTTTCCGCCTCTTATAGGTGGTGAGTCCAGCTCGAATCGAACCATGAAGGCTGGGGAAGAAACCCTTGGTTTGGAGCGCCACTAACTCGCTGTGGGATAGAGCATCTCTCCCAATCTCCAGTGCCGAGGGCTAGGAGGGCGAGAGGAGGAGCCAAGGCGACCGTCCATGATGGAATGGGTTTCGCCGATGCGCCCGATGAAAGCTCGCAAGGGAAGGTGGTGTGATTTGGATCTAGATCCTCGCCTCTTATATAGGCAACTCATTTGGCGCAGCTAGGGGATAAATGTAAAAATACCCTGGCTTTTTGCATTCATTCAACGCGTGGAAGATGGCCATTATTGGGCGTGGAAGCCAAGGAGCGCGATGTTTACAAGAAGCCGGACACTATTCAAACAGGGACACAGATTTGGAGAAGAACCCGCTTTGCAATGTCAAGACAATCTACGCTACTGGACTCGCTTGTCATTGAAGCCTGGTTCGGGGCTACCGAGGGAGTCCCCGATTAGGGGTGTCCGGATAGCCGGACTATGACCTTGGGCCGACTCGACTATGAAGATACAAGATTAAAGACTTCGCCCCGTGTCCGATGGGAATTTCTTGGCATGGAAGGCAAGCTTGACGACACGGATATGTAGATCTCCTACCATTGTAACCGACTCGGTAACCCTAACCCTATTCGGTGCCTATATAAACGGGTGTTGGGGAACGAGTAATTTCAAAAATTTCCTACGCACACGCAAGATCATGGTGATGGCATAGCAACGAGAGGGGAGAGTATTGTCCACGCACTCGTGAGACCGAAGCGAAGCGCTATGACAACGCTGTTGATGTAGTCGACGCCTTCACGATCCGACCGATCCAAGTACCGAACGACGGCACCTCCGAAGTTCAGCACACGCTCAGCTCGATGATGATCCCTGACTCGATCCAAAGAAAGTGTCGGGATGAGTTCCACAAGACGACGGCGTGCAGGACGATGATGATGCTCTATCGCGCAGGCTTCGCTTAAACTCCGCGACGATATGACCGAGGTGGAATATGGTGGAGGGGGCACCGACACGGCTAAGGAACGATCCGTAGATCAACTTGTGTGTCATGGGGTGCCCCCGCCCCGTGATATAAAGGAGCAAGGGGAGGAGGTCGGCCCTAGGAGGGGCGCGCCAGCGTGGAGTCCTACTAGGACTCCCTAGTCCTAGTAGGATTCCACCTCCTTGTTGGAGTAGGAGAAGGGAAAGAGGGGAGAGGAAGAAGGAAGGTGGCTGCGCCTTGTCCACCCGGACCAGAGGGGGGCGCAGGCCTCCTTCCTTTAGCCTATCTCCTCTATTCCCTGTATGGCCCAATAAGGTCCATATACTCCCCGGCGAATTCCTGTAACTCCCCGGATTCAAAAATACCCGAATCACTCGAACCTTTCCGAACTCTGAATATAGTCGCCCAATATATCGATCTTTACGCCTCGACCATTTCGAGACTCTCGTCATGTCCCCGATCTCATCCGGGACTCAACTCCTTCGTACATCAAAACTCATAAACTCATAATATAACCGCATCGAAACCTTGCGCATGGAGCCTACGGTTCGAGAACTATGTAGACATGACCTAGAACTATTCTTGGTCAATAACCAATAGCGGAACCTGGATGCTCATATTGGCTCCTACATATTCTACTTAAGATCTTTATCGGTCAAACCGCATAACAACATACGTTGTTCCTTTGTCATCGTTATGTTACTTGCCCGAGATTCGATCGCCGGTATCCAATACCTAGTTCAATCTCGCTATCGCAAGTCTCTTTACTCGTTACGTAATGCATCATTCCGAACTAACTCATTAGCTACATTGCTTGCAAGGCTTATAGTGATGTGCATTACCGAGAGGGCCCAGAGATACCTCTCCGACAATCGGAGGACAAAACCTAATCTCAAATACGCCAACCCAACATGTACCTTTGGAGACACCTGTAGTACTTTTATAATCACCCAGTTACGCTGGACGCTTGGTAGCACCCAAAGTGTTCCTCCGTAAACGGAGTTGCATAATCTCATAGTTACAGTGAACATGTATAAGTCATGAAGAAAGCAATAGCAATATACTAAACGATCAAGTGCTAGGCTAACGGAATGGGTCATGTCAATCACATCATTCTCCTAATGATGTGATCCCATTAATCAAATAACAACACATGTCTATGGTTAGGAAACATAACCATCTTTGATTAATGAGCTAGTCAAGTAGAGGCATACTAGTGACTATATGTTTGTTTATGTATTCACACATGTATCATGTTTCCGTTAATACAATTCTAGCATGAATAATAAACATTTATCATGAAATAAGGAAATAAATAATAACTTTATTATTGCCTCTAGGGCATATTTCTTTCAGTCTCCCACTTGCACTAGAGTCAATAATCTAGTTCACATCATCATGTGATTCAACACTAATATTCACATATGTATGTGATTAACACCCATAGTTCACATCGTCATGTGACCAACACCCAAAGGGTTTACTAGAGTCAATAATCTAGTTCACATCGCTATGTGATTAACACCCAAAGAGTACTAAGGTATGATCATGTTTTGCTCGTGAGAGAAGCTTAGTCAACGGGTCTGTCACATTCAGTGAGTCCGTATGTATTTTGCAAATATTCTATGTCTACAATGCTCGCACGTAGCTACTCTAGCTAATTGCTCCCACTTTCAATATGTATCCAGATTGAGACTTAGAGTCATCTCGGATCAGTGTAAAAAGCTTGCATCGATGTAACTCTTTACGACGGGCTCTTTTATCACCTCCATAATTGAGAAATATTTCCTTAGTCCTCACTAAGGATGTTCTTGACCAATGTCCAAAGGATCTACTCCTAGATCACTATTGTACTCCCTTCCCAAGTTCGAGCAAGGTATACAATAGGTCCGGTACATAGCATACTTTATAGAACCTATGATCGAGGTATAGGGAATGACTTTCATTCTCTTTTCTATTTTCTCGCCGTGGTCGGATTTGAGTCTTTACTCAATTTCACACCTTGCAACACAGCAAGAACTCTTTCTTTGACTGCTCCATTTTGAACTATTTCAAAATCTTGACAAGGTATGTACTTATTGAAAAACTTATCAAGCCGCCTTGATCTATCTCAATAGATCTTGATGCTCAATATGTAAGTAGCTTCACCGAGGTCCTTCTTTAAAGAACTCCTTTAAATACTCCTTTATGCTTTCCGTAAAATTCTACATCATTTCGATCAACAATATGTTACTCACATATATTTATCGTAAAGGCGTAGTGCTCCCACTCACTTTATTGTAAATACAAGCTTCCCAAAAGTCTCAGATAAAACCATATGCTTTGATCAACTTATCAAAGCGCAGTATTCCAACTCGAGATGCTTGCACCAGTCCATAGATGGATCGCTGGAGCTTGCACATTTTGTTAGCTCTTTAGGATTGACAAAACCTTCGTTGCATCATATACAACTCTTCTTTAATAAATCCATGAAAGAATGTAGTTTTGACATCCATTTGCCAGATTTCATAAAATGTGGCAATTGCTATCATGATTCGACAGACTTAAGCATCGCTACAGTTGAGAAAATCTCATTGTAGTCAACACCTTGAACTTGTCGAAAACCTTTTGTGATAAGTCGAGCTTTGTAGATAGTAACACTACTATCGTTGTCCGCCTTCCTCTTGAAGATCCATTTATTTAACATGGCTTGCTGATCATCGAGCAAGTCAATCAAAGTCCATACTTTGTTCTTATACATGGATCCTATCTCAGATTTCATGGCCTCAAGCCATTTCATGAATCTGGGCTCACCATCGCTTCTCATAGTTCGTAGGTTCATCATGGTCTAGTAACATGACTTCCGAATATGATTACCGCACTCACTGTGCGGATATTACTCGAAGACCCACGAGGTTTGGTAGCAACTTGATCTCAAGTTTCATGATCATCATCATTAACTTCCTCACTAATTGGTGTAGGAATCACCGAACTGATTTCTGTGATGAACTACTTTCCAATAAGGGAGAAGGTACAATTACCTCATCAAGTTCTACTTTCCTCCCACTCACTTCTTTCGAGAGAAACTTCTTCTAGAAAGGATCCATCTTAGCAACGAATAACTTGCCTTCGGATCTGTGATAGAAGGTGTACCCAATAGTTACCTTTGGGTATTCTATGAAGACGATTCTCCGATTTGGGTTCGAGCTTATCATGATGAAACTTTTTCACATAAGCATCGTAGCTCCAAACTTTAAGAAACGACAACTTGGGTTTCTTGCTAAACCATAGTTCAAACGGTGTCATCTCAACGGATTTAGATGGTGCCCTATTAAACGTGAATGCACTGCCTCTAATGCATAACCCCAAAACGATAATGGTAAATCAATAAGAGACATCATAGATTGCACCATATCCAATAAAGTGCGGTTACGACGCTCGACACACCATTATGTTGTGGTGTTCCATGTGGCGTGAGCTGTGAAACTATTCCACTTTGTTTTAATTGAAGACCAAACTCAGAACTCAAATATTCATCTCCACGATCAGATCGCAGAAACTTTATTTTCTTGTTACGATGATTTTCCACTTTACTCTGAAATTCTTTGAACTTTTCAACTATTTCAGACTTATGTTTCATCAAGAAAATATACGATATCTGCTCAAATCATCTGTGAAGGTCGAAAATAATGATACTTGTCGCGAGCCTTAATATTCATCGGACCACATACATCAAGATGTATGATTTCCAACAAATCTGTTGCTCGCTCCATTGTTCCGAGAACGGAGTTTTAGTCATCTTGCCCAAAAGGCACGGTTCGCAAGCATCAAATGATTCATAATCAAGTGATTCCAAAAGCCCATCAAGATGGAGTTTCTTCATGCGCTTTACACCAATATGACTCTAAACGGCAAAGTGCCACAAATAAGTTGCACTATCATTATTAACTTTACATCTTTTGGTTTCAATATTATGAATATGTGTATCACACGATCGAGATCCAACAAACCATTTTCATTGGGTGTATGACCATAGAAGGTTTTATTCATGTAAATGTAACAATAATTATTCTCTAACTTACATGAATAACCGATTGCAATAAACATGATCAAATCATATTCATGTTCAACGCAAACGCCAAATAACATTTATTTAGGTTCAACACTAATCCCGAGAGTATAGGGAGTGTGCGATGATGATCATATCAATCTTGGAACTACTTCCAACACTCATCATCACTTCCCTTCAACTAGTCTCTGCTTATTCTCAGAACTCCTGTTTCGAAGTTACTAATCTTAGCAACCTAACGAGTATCAAATACTCAGGGGCTACTATAAACACTAGTAAGGCACACATCAAACACCAGATATCAAATATACCCTTGTTCACTTTGCCATCCTTCTTATCTACCAAATATTCAGGTCATTTCTGCTCCCAAAGGATCATTTCCTTTGCAGAGAAGCACTCAGTTTCAGGCTTTGGTCCAGCTTTGGGCTTCTTCATGGAGCGACAACTTGCTTGTCATTCTACTTGAAGTTCCCTTTCTTCCCTTTGCCCTTTTCTTGAAACTAGTGGTCTTGTCAATCATCAACACTTGATGCTCTTTTCTTGATTTCTACCTTCGCCGATTTCAGCATCACGAAGAGCTTGGGAATTACTTTTGTCATCCCTTGCATATTATAGTTCATCACGAAGTTCTACTAACTTGGTGATGGTGACTAGAGAATTCTGTCAATCACTATCTTATCCGAAGATTAACTCCCACTTGATTCAAGCGATTGTAGTACCTGACTATCTGAGCACATGCTCACTAGTTGAGCGATTCTCTCCATCTTTTAGCTATAGAACTTGTTGGAGACTTCATATCTCTCAACTCGGTATTTGCTCGAAAAATTCACTTCAATTCCTGAACATCTCATATGGTCCATGACGCTCAAAACGCCTTTGAAGTCCCGATTCTAAGCCGTTAAGTATGGTGCACTAAACTATCAAGTAGTCATCATATTGAGCTAGCCAAACATTCATAACGCCCGATCCGCTCCTGCAATAGGTCTGTCACCTAGCGTGCATTAAGGACATAATTCTTCTATGCAGCAATGAGGATAAACCTCAGATCACGGATCCAATCCGCATCATTGCTACTAACATTTTTCAATACAATTTTCTCTAGGAACATATTAAAATAAACATATGAAAGCAACAAACATAGGGAAGCAACAACGCGAGCTATTGATCTACAACATAATTTGCAAAATAATACCAGGACTAAGTTCATGATAAATTAAAGTTCAATTAATCATATTACTTAAGAACTCCCGCTTAGATAGACATCTCTCTAGTCATCTAAGTGATTACGTGATCCAAATCAACTAAACCATGTCCGATCATCACGTGAGATGGAGTAGTTTCAATGGTGAACATCACTATGTTGATCATATCTACTATATGATTCATGCTCGACCTTTCGGTCTCCGTGTTCCGAGGCCATATATGGATATGCTAGGCTCGTCAAGTTTGACCTGAGTATTCCGCGTGCGCAACTGTTTTGCACCCGTTGTATTTGAACGAGAGCCTATCACACCCGATCATCACGTGGTGTCTCAAAGACGAAGAACTTTCGAACGGTGCATACTCAGGAGAACACTTTTGATATTTAGTGAGAGATCATCTTATAATGCTACCGTAAATCAAAGCAAGATAAGATGCATAAAGGATAAACATCACATGCAATCAATATAAGTGATATGATATGGCCATCATCATCTTGTGCTTGTGATTCCATCTCCGGCACCGCCGTGATCACCATCGCCACCGGCGCGACACCTTGATCTCCATCGTAGCATCGTTGTCGCCTCGCCAACTATTGCTTCTACGACTATCGCTACCGCTTAGTGATAAATTAAAGCAATTACATGGTGTTTGCATTTCATACAATAAAGCGACAACCATATGGCTCCTCGCCAGCTGTCGATAACTCGTTACAAAACATGATCATCTCATACAATAAAATATAGCATCACGCCTTGACCATATCACATCACAACATGCCCTGCAAAACAAGTTAGACGCCCTCTACTTTGTTGTTGCAAGTTTTACGTGGCTGCTACGGGCTGAGCAAGAACCGTTTACCTACACATCAAAACCACAACGATAGTTTGTCAACTTGGTGCTGTTTAACCTTCGCAAGGACCGGGCGAGCCACACTCGGTTCAACTAAAGTGAGAGAGACAGACACCCGCCACCACCTTTAAGCAACGAAAGTGCTCGCAGCGGTGAAACCAGTCTCGCCAGAAGCGCACGCTGTAATGTCGGTCCGGCCGCTTCATCTCACAATACCGCCAACCAAAGTATGACATGCTGGTAAGCAGATGACTTGTATCGCCCACAACTCACTTGTGTTCTACTCGCATATAACATCAACGATAAAACCAGGCTCGATGCCACTGCTTGGGGAACGAGTAATTTCAAAAATTTCATACGCACACGCAAGATCATGGTGATGGCATAGCAACGAGACGGAGAGTATTGTCCACGCACTGTGAGACCGTGAAGCGGAAGCGCTATGACAACGCTGTTGATGTAGTCGACGCCTTCACGATCCGACCGATCCAAGTACCGAACGCACGGCACCTCCGAGTTCAGCACACGCTCAGCTCGATGACGATCCCCGACCCGATCCAGCAAAGTGTCGGGATGAGTTCCACAAGACGACGGCATGGTGACGATGATGATGCTCATCGCGCAGGCTTCGCCTAAACTCCGCGACGATATGACCGAGGTGGAATATGGTGGAGGGGGCACCGACACGGCTAAGGAACGATCCGTAGATCAACTTGTGTGTCATGGGGTGCCCCTGCCCCAGATATAAAGGAGCAAGGGGGAGGAGGCCGCCCTAGGAGGGGGCGCGCCAAGCATGGAGTCCTACTAGGACTCCCTAGTCCTAGTAGGATACCACCTCCCTTGTTGGAGTAGGAGAAGGGGAAAGAGGGGGAGAGGAAGAAGGAAAGGTGGGTTGCGCCCCTTGTCCAATTCGGACCAGAGGGGGGGCGCAGGCCTCCTTCCTTTAGCCTATCTCCTCTATTCCCGTATGGCCCAATAAGGTCCATATACTCCCCGCGAATTCCGTAACTCTCCCAGATCCAAAAATACCCAATCACTCGAACCTTCCGAACTCTGAATATAGTCGTCCAATATATCGATCTTTACGCCTCGACCATTTCGAGACTCCTCGCCATGTCCCCGATCTCATCCGGACTCAACTCCTTCGCTACATCAAAACTCATAAACTCATAATATAACCGCATCGAAACCTTGTTGCAAGGATTCTACGGGTTCGAGAACTATGTAGACATGACCTAGAACTATTCTTGGTCAATAACCAATAGCGGAACCTGGATGCTCATATTGGCTCCTACATATTCTACGAAGATCTTTATCGGTCAAACCGCATAACAACATACGTTGTTCCTTTGTCATCGGTATGTTACTTGCCCGAGATTCGATCGTCGGTATCCAATACCTAGTTCAATCTCGCTACGGCAAGTCTCTTTACTCGTTACGTAATGCATCATTCCGTAACTAACTCATTAGCTACATTGCTTGCAAGGCTTATAGTGATGTGCATTACCGAGAGGGCCCAGAGATACCTCTCCGACAATCGGAGGACAAAACCTAATCTCAAATACGCCAACCCAACATGTACCTTTGGAGACACCTGTAGTACTCCTTTATAATCACCCAGCTTACGCCAGACGCTTTGGTAGCACCCAAAGTGTTCCTCCGTAAACGGAGTTGCATAATCTCATAGTTACAGAACATGTATAAGTCATGAAGAAAGCAATAGCAATATACTAAACGATCAAGTGCTAGGCTAACGGAATGGGTCATGTCAATCACATCATTCTCCTAATGATGTGATCGCATTAATCAAATAACAACACATGTCTATGGTTAGGAAACATAACCATCTTTGATTAATGAGCTAGTCAAGTAGAGGCATACTAGTGACTATATGTTTGTCTATGTATTCACACATGTATCATGTTTCCGGTTAATACAATTCTAGCATGAATAATAAACATTTATCATGATATAAGGAAATAAATAATAACTTTATTATTGCCTCTAGGGCATATTTCCTTCAACTGGAGGGTTTTAGTCCGTAGGACGAATAACAATCATACCATAGGCTAGCTTCTAGGGTTTAGCCTCTCTGATCTCGTGGTAGATCTACTCTTGTACTACCCATATCATCAATATTAATCAAGCATGAGTAGGGTTTTACCTCCATCGAGAGGGCCCGAACCTGGGTAAAAACATCGTGTCCCTTGTCTCCTGTTACCATCCGCCTAGACGCACAGTTCGAGACCCCCTACCCGAGATCCGCCAGTTTTGACACCGACACTAAGCACTTCTCCACTGCAAGAAAGATCAATCTAGTAGGCCAAACCAAACTGATAATTCGAAGAGACTTGCAAGGATAGCCAATCATACATAAAAGAATTCAGAGAAGATTCAAATATTGTTCATAGATAATCTTGATCATAAACCCACAATACATCGGTCTCAACAAACACACCGCAAAAATAAGATTACATCGGATAGATCTCCACGAGAGAGGGGGAGAACATTGTATTGAGATCCAAAAAGAGAGAATAAGCCATCTAGCTACTAACTATGGACACGAAGGTCTGAGGTAAACCATCGACACTTCACCGGAGAGGCTATGGTGTTGATGTAGAAGCCTCCGTGATGGATGCCCTCCCATGAGCTCCTAACCGGCCCCAAGATGGTATCTCGTGGGCATGTATGTTGCGGTGGTGGAATTAGGTTTTGGCCCGTGATTCCATCGCTTGGGGGTACATAGGTATATATAGGAGGAAGGAGTACGCCAAGGAGCAATAGGGGCCCACGAGGGTGGAGGGCGCTACCGGGGTGCCTCACCGTGGCCTCTTGAAGCTTCTTGACGAGGGTCCAAGTCCTCGGATCATGTTCGTGAGAAAATCACTTGCCCGAAGGTTTCATTCCGTTTGGACTCCGTTTGATATTCCTTTTCTGCGAAATTCTGAAATAGGCAAAAAAATAGCAATTCTGGGTTGGGCCTCCGGTAAATAGGTTAGTCCCAAAAATAATATAAAAGTGGATAATAAAGCCAAATAATGTCCAAAACAGTAGATAATATAGCATGGAGCAACCAAAAATTATAGATACGTTGGAGACGTATCATTCATCCCTCTTAGGGGGGATATCACATCTAGGGGGAGCTTTACTCCAAGAACTGAGTTAAAGCAACTCTAATGGTGTGAACACAACAATGCTTTATGTAAAAGTGGTAACCCCACTTGTGCTTAAACGATGAGTACGACCTACGATAAATTGTTCTCATTTGACTCCTCAGTCAATATACTCATATATAGATGACCTAGTCATCTCCAATTGCTTGATAGATGCTAGAGTGTTTGTGCATGCTTTGCCACATATTTCATTTGCCATCTTATCGTGTGAGCATGTTGATTGCATATTTCTCCCATTCGAGGACATCCATTTGTTGCTTTGGTTGTTTGGTCTTCTTCTTTTGCCAAATGGATGGACAAGAATGCCTAATAACTTCCTCTAGCTATCTATGCTTTTCTCGTCTCAAACTCTATTCATGCTACATCACAAAGTTTGATCAAGTCAGATTCGAACCCTCTGGGTGAGGAGCACTCGGAGCCACCGATTTGTCATAGACTTAAACTTCCAAAACCTCGTTGTGTATTTCGATCTAACTGATTCAACCCTTTCGGTCATACCGAGTTCATTGAGTTGATCTAGATTTTCAATCTCGGTGCAACCGACAGAATAGTTCGCCACACCGAGTTGCAGAACCGCTATGCATTCAAGATCTCACACCGAGTCGCTCCACTCGGTCACATCACACGGTCAGATATATATACCCACGGGTCAAATTTTGAAATTCCTCCAAAACCTTTGCCCGCTCCAGATCCTGCTCTACCGACTCAGGTCTCTCGATCATCTTCTCATCGTCATGACCTCCCGCCACTGGTCTCGCCACCAAATGGGAATCTTCACCGCTGTCGCCAGAAGCGAGCTCATCGCCAAGTTAGGGTATGAGTTCGATCCTTTGTGCTTTCTCACTCCGATTCTTAGCACAAAGACAATGCCATGATTCTTGCTACGTTTGAGATACTTCTATCCAGCAAAAACTTCATTTAGATTAGTTTTGATTCAAAAATTTAGGGTTAGGTTTCCGCCGAACTCATCTCGGACCGACCGTCCTATAGAAATCAGTCTCACGGATTTGGCCTCGGCCATTGCACTTGTAATTTTCAGTTTGACCGAAACTTGCAAATCAGTGTGACTGAGTTTAACTCTTAGTGAAACCCTAGCAATCTCGGAGTCACCGAACTATGTCTCGGTCTGACCGATTTCACTAGTTCATACTCTAATATTTCTTCGGTGTCACCGAGTTTAACAAATCAGTAGCTCTGAAATGCTTTTTGTAGAAAACTAAAACTAAGTTTTTGACTCAATTGTTTTGCAAAATCTCTGCACTTTGTGATGCTTATCCACTCTATCTCAACTACATCTATTCACAGGGTCAGCTTTCAGTTTCCAATGTCAGATCAAAGTAATAGCCATAACAAGTCTGAGGAGCAAGTTAACCTAAGTGAGGGCACTGGTCCCTCTGGCAGCTATGATGAGGGTAGCAGAACACCCCAAGCAACTTTCCCAAGGCAGCAACAATGACAAGGAAGAAGATAAACTCAGACTCTGGGGATGAAGACTATGTTGCTGTTGAGGAGGAGGAGGTGAGCTCAAAGAAGAAAGTTGTCAAGAAAGAATTTGGCACAGTAGCTTCAACCAAGCATGGTCTAGACTCGACTTCGGCCAAGGAGTTGGAAGGGGATTCCACAGCAATGGCTCGACATCAACTTAGACGCTTCGATTTAATCGTATACACTAATCATGCACGCAAATGTGTACGATTAAGATCGTGGACTCACGGAAGATATCACAACACAACTCTACAAATAAAATAAGTCATACAAGGCCATAATACAAGCCAGGGCCTCGAGGGCTCGAATACAAGTGCTCGATCATAGACGAAGTCAGTCGGAAGCAACAATATCTGAGTACGTATATAAGTTAAACAAGGTGCCATAAGATGGCTAGCACAAACCGGGATACAGACGAAGAGGAGCAGCCTCCGCCGGGATCCTCCTAGGGCACTCCCCGGTCGCCGCCGCCGGCTGCACGTAGTAGTAGGCGCCTCGAGTAGTAGTCGCCATAGGCGGCGCGCCTAACTCCTGGGCTCTCTCGTCGTTGCAGCAATCGAGTAGAGATAGGGAAAAGGAGGAACAAGGCAACCGTGAGTACTCATCCAAAGTACTGCAAGCAAGGAGCTACACTACATATGCATGGATATATGTGTAAAGGCCATATCAAGGACTGAACTGCAGAATGCCGTAATAAGAGGGGATAGTTAGTCTTAACGAAGACTACGCTCGACACCGCCTTGCAACAGTAGGAGGGGACGATCCAAGTCCTCCAAGTAACATCATATAGCAATAATCCTACCCGCAATCCCCGCCATAACCCTAAGCGAGAGCGACCACCGTTGTATCCGCACTTGGAAGGGTGTGTTTTATCAAGCATCCGGTTCTAGTTGTCATAAGCTCAAGGTACAACTCCAAGTCGCCCTGTTATCAAGATCACGGCTATCCGAATAGATTAACTTCCCCGCAGGGTTCACCATCTTACCCAAAGACGCTTGATCCCATTTGGCCGACACACTTTCTCGGTCATGCCCGCCGCTGAAGATCAACACGCCGCAGCCCCACCTAGGCACAACAGAGAGGCCAACACG
>JAHIAM010005019.1:0-132875 GCA_021605205.1 Aegilops longissima | reverse complement strand
TTTTTCTTGCCGGGCGAGGGGGGGGCTTTGTGGTGCTCTAGCTCACCTCCTATGCACACAAGGTGTTCATGGAATGCCCGAGCCACACTACTTAAGCTTTCTCCTCCAAGCTCGACCTCCAACCTCCATTTTCCTCAATATTTGTCTAGGTTTAGCGGTCCGTCACGCCTGGCCCCTGCCTTTCACCGCCCGATCACCAGGCCGATCTCATCGCCAAGACCACCGTGGTGAGCCTCTTGTTCTTATCTTCTTTCTCAAAGGAAAATATTCTTACTTGTATTATTTTCTTACTTTTATTATTGCATCTTATATAGTGCGATGGTTTTGGTATCCGCCTCGCGGCCCTCGGCCCTGTCTATGATTCGATGTGGTATATATTATCTTTTCATAACTATTGGTTCATTTATTGTTTATGAAAATTGCCACCAACGTGACATAGATTTTATTTATCTAGGAGGTTGTTGAACCGAAATTCCAACCGACCCTATTGTCGAGAGGTTAAATTTAGTTGAAGAAGAAAACAATTTCTTGAAGGAAAAATAAAAAACTTGAGGAGGAGAAGATGATATTGGAGTTGCATGTTGCGGATGTCGCCGATGATCACAAGATCAAGATGGATGCAATGCGCTTGAAGATGAGAAAGATTAGAAAATATGCCATTCATACCGAGGCTTGGTATCATTATGCCGCTGGATCAGTTGTTACCTTGGTTGCGATTATGATCGATTTGTTTTCACATTGAAATGGTTTACATAGTTTCAATGTATGGTTTAATTAATTTAGATGCTCGCAGAGCTTTATGTTGTTAGATGAGAACTATGTATGTACTTTGGTTTTATGTGATGATGAACTTCTATTAATTTGGTCATTTAATTATCTATTCATGATGTTCTCAGAATGATTTTTGACACACTTAATTATATATAATGCACGCAGATGAACCGCAATGGATGTACGGTGATGTATACACCTCCGAGTACATTAAGGGCGCATGCTTTTTTCAAGTGGCTGAGGCAAACAAGCAGAATGGTTTTATGTGTTGTCCATGCCCTATATGTGGAATACGAAGTCTTACTCGACCGGAAAATCCTTCACACCCACCTGCTTTACAAGGGTTTCATGCCACACTATAATGTTTGGACGAGGCACGAGAAATAGGGGTTATGATGGAAGACGGCGAGGAAGAAGAGTACGATGACAACTATGTGCCCCTGAATACGGTGATGCTATCAACATCAAGTTGCACTGCACGATGTGCACGATGGTGCTGAACGGGCGGTTGCTGAAGATCAAGATGAACCAGACGATGTGCCCCATGATGATGATCTCCGCCGGTCATTGTCGATGCAAGGACACAATGCGAAAGTCAAAAGGAGAAGCTGAAGTTCGATCGCATGTTAGAGGATCACAAAAAGGGTTGTACCCCAATTGCGAAGATGGCAACACAAAGCTCGGCACTGCATCGAATTGCTGCAAAGGAAGGCGAGAATGCTGTGCTCGATAAAGGATTTGAGAAGCTACCAAAATAATGAAGAAGAAGCTTCCAAAGGATAACGAATTGCCCGACAAGACATACGCAGCAAAGAAGGTCGATGCCCTCTAGGATTGAGGTGGACAAGATACATGCATGCCCTAATGATCGCATCCTCTACCGTGGTGCCTACAAGGATCTCAAGGCATGCCCGTATGCGTGCATTGCGTATAAGATCGACGAGATGACCCCGTGATGTTGACGGCAGCCTCCCAGAAGAGGGTTCCTCGCGAAGGTGATGTGGTATGCTCCTATAATACCACGGTTGAAACGCCTGCTCGTAAACGGAGAGCATGCCAAGTTGATGCGATGGCACAAAGGAGGACCGTAAGAAAGACGGAAGTTGAGAGCACCCACGACGGGTCGCAGTGGAGAAAAATCGAGAGAAAGTATCGGGATGAGTTTGCAAAGGACCCAAGGAACGATGGTTTGCTTTAAGCGCGGATGGCATTAATCCTTTCGGGAGCAGAGCAGCAATCACAGCACCTGCCCGTGACTCTATGTATGTATAACCTTCCTCCTTGATGTGCATGAAGCGGAAGTTCATTATGATGCCGTTCTCATCCAAGGCCCTAAGCAACCCGCAACGACATTGATGTGTACCTAAGGCCATTAGTTGAGGAACTTTACAGCTGTGGAATGGAAACGTGTACGACGTGATGAGCACAAAAGGAGGAATTTGACCTGAAGGCGTTGTTGTTCGTGATAATCAACGATTGGCCCGCCTCAAGAACCTTTCGTGACAGATAAACAAGGGATACCACGATGCACGCACTGTTTACTTGACACCGATAGTATATACCGGGAAGCTGCAGGAAGAATGTGTACCGGCTATCGCCGATTTCTTCCGACCAACCATCAATGTCGAAAGAAAGGCAAGCATTTCAAAGGCGAGGCAGATCACCGGAAGAAGCCCGCCATGCGCATCGTGATCACGCATTTGCTATGGTCAATGATTTACACGTAATCTTTGGAAAGGGTCCCGCGGACTAGCTGTTCAATGACGCCGAGAATCACGCACCCATGTGGAAGAAGAAATCTATATTTTGGGACCTACCCTACCGAAAGACTTAGAGGTCCGCTTCGATCGACGTGATGCACGTGACAAAGAACCTTTGCGTGAACCTGCTAGGCTTCTTGGGCGGTATGGGAAGACAAAAGATACACCGAGGCACGAGAGGACCTGCAACGCTTGTAACGAAAAAGAGGGCATGCCTCCAAGCAAAGATGAAGGTCCCGCCACCACGCTTCATTTAAAGAAGAGAAAGAAATATTCTTTCAATGCCTGCTCAAGATGAAGGTCCCGACCGCTTCGTCAATATAAAGGGAATAATAAATATGTCGAGAAAAGTTCCGTAACCTAAAGTCTCATGACTGCCACGTGATTATGACGCAACTCGCTTCCGTTGCATTGAGAGGGCTTCTACCGAAAACGTCCGATTAGCCATTGTGAAGCTATGTGCATTCCTCAATGCAATATCTCGAAGGTGATCGATCCAGAAATCGAGCAACGCTTAAGGAGTGATGTGGCGAATGTCTTGTCGGGCCGAGCTGGTGTTCCCACCATCCTTCTTCAATATCATGACGCACGCCCTAGTTCATCTAGTCGACGAGATTGTCATTCTGGGGCCCGTATTTCTACACAATATGTACCCCTTTGAGAGGTTCATGGAGTCCTAAAGAAATATGTTCAGAATCGCATAGGCCGAAGGAAGCATCTCCATGGGCCATCAAACAGAGGATGTCATCGGGTTTTGTGTTGACTTCATTCCTGGCCTTAATAAGATAGGTCTCCCTAAATCGCGTATGAGGGGAGACTGACCGAAAAGGCACGCTTGGAAGAGACTCAATAATATGCAGGACGGATATTCTTGGTCTCAAGCACACTACACAGCTTCTACGTAACTCTACCTTGGTGACCCTGTATGTCGATGAACACAAGAACAGTCTGCGGCCCAAACACCCGGAGCAAAGGCGACGATCGGATTACATGTGAACACATCAGACTTTCAGCAGTTGGTTGGAAACACGCCTCGAGGTGACAACACTGTTTGTGATGAGTTGTACTTGTTGTCCAGGGACCATCTTCGACTGTAATGATTTGGAAAGGATACGAGATAAATGGGAATACATTTTACACGATTGACCAAGATGAAAAGAGCACCAACTAAAACAGCGTGTCCGCTTGATGCAGCAACCGACAAGGAAATGACACATATTATGGTTACATAGTAGACATATGGGAACTTGACTACGGAGTAGATTTTAAGGTCCCTTTGTTTAAGTGCAAGTGGGTCAATCTGTCAGAGGCGGGTACAGGTAGACCCACAAGACGGAATGACAACAAAGGATCTGAAAAATCTTGGGTACATCGACGAACCGCTCATCCTAGCCAATGATGTGGCACAGGTTATCTATGTGAAGGACATGTCTACCAGACCGAGGAAAAGAAAAGATAAGGAAGCTTAATACATCATACAATGAGCCAAAGCGCCACATAGTTCTTTCAGAAAAGGGACATCCCGGGAGTGGAGGGCAAGATGACATGTCTCAAGAGTATGAAAAGTTTCATGAAATTCCCTTCAAAGTCAAGGCTGACCCAAGCATCCTGATAAATGATGAAGATTATCCATGGTTACGCGCAATAAGCAAACGACACAAGCGAAGAAAAGTGAAGACTTTCTCCCGCAACTATTATGATGATACCATGCCAACTTTGTAACACACGAGTATGATACCATTGTCCGCTTTGTTCATGAACATGCTATGCCAACTTTTTCAGAGTTCATTTGAAAACTATGAATTTGAAAACCTCGCAAACCAAGGGCGCCACACCGTTTATAATTAAGCCCGCCCCTCACGCCTTTGTTGAGCTCACAAACTTGTGATTCACACAAATTTCAAAGAATTCAAATTTTATAAAACTAATGGCACAAACAGAAAGTTTATAATTGTTCTAAAACAAATGGCACTAACAGAAAGTTTATAATTTTGCTGACCTAAAAGCAAAAAGAATTAAAAATAAAGCAAAAACCAAAAGAAAATAAATAATGCAGGAAACAAAACAAAAAACTTGAAAAATAATAATAATAGCAATAATAAGCATTTTGTTGTAAGTAGAAACAAAATAAAATAAATAAAGCAACAAAGAAAACAAAAAAGTGTTTTTGAATTTTAAAACTAATGGCACAAACAGAAAGTTTATATTTTTCTAAAACTAAAAGCACTAACAGAAAGTTTATAATTTTGCTGACCTAAAAGCAAAAAGAATTAAAAATAAAGCAAAAACCAAAAGAAAATAAATAATGCAGAAAACAAAACAAAAAACTTGAAAAAATAAAATAGCAACAATAAGTATTTTGTTGTAAGTAGAAACAAAATAAAATAAATAAAGCAACAAAGAAAACAAAAAAAGTGTTTTCAAATTTTAAAACTAATGGCACTAATAGAAAGTTCATATTTTTTCTAAAACTAAAAGCAAAAGGAAATAAAATATAAAGCAAAAAAAAAGCAAAAAAAACTGCCACCTACTAGGCCCCCACAGCCTGAATACGACTAGAAACCCTACATGGGCCAGGATTCAGGCCCGCAGAGGCCCAATAGGCCCACAGCAAGAGTATGATTAGGCCCAAAGCCTGCATTTGAGAGGAGCTCGAAGGGGACGACACCAGCGCTTATAAACCAGTGCCGCGCCTTCAACTAGCGAGGTGGGACTAAACATTTGGGTTCGGGCAGACAGTTTGGTCCCGCAGGCACCAACCGACTAATGCCTTTAGTCCCGGTTGGTGCCACCAACCGACCAAAGGTCGCCGCTTCCCGCCTTTGGGCTGCTGAAAATTGTTTGGTCCCGTTGGTGGCACCAACCGATTAGTAGCATTAGTCCCGTTCGAGGCACCAACCGACCAATGCCCTTGCTATATAACCAGGACTTGTGAAAATTTCACATCTCCTCGCCAGCTTCTCGACGACGCCGAAGCTCATCGACGCCGCCAGTTGCCCAGACGACGCCGTCACGCTTTGCCGCCGCCGTCTGCTACGCTTCGCTGCCGTTCACACGCCACCGCTTCGCTGTCTGGTCTCTGTTGCCGCTTCGCCTTCGCCTGCCGCTTCGCCCTGTCAGCCGCCAGCGCTGCCTCGACGCCGCCACATCGCTGCCGACGCTGTCAAGTCGCTCACTGTTGCCGCCGACCACGCCTGCCCGAGCCCGCCGTCCGCCGCTTCCTCGCCTTGCTGCCTGTCAGCCTCTGCTCAGCCTCGCCTCAGCCTGCTTCGCCGCTGCCGCCGACGCCTCGCTGCTGCTGGCACTTCGCCGCCGCCTCATAGGAGCCGCCGAGCCGCCTGCTTTTTTTATTTTTATTTGTTTATTTTTTTGTTCATATGTGATGTATATGTGTATGTGGCTATAATGTATATGTTTTTATTTTATTAGTTTAGTTTTTGTTCATTTATAGAAAGTTACAATTTTAATTAGGTTAGTGCATTTTAATTAGGTTAGTGTAGAGGAAAAGTAAAATAAGGAAAAGGAAGAAAAGAGGAAGAAGGAAGAAGGAAGAAGAAGAAGAAAAGAATGAGAGGAAAAGAAGAAGAGAGGAGAGAAGAAGAATAGAGAGAAGAAGAAAAATAGAATTTTTTCCTATTTTTCTTCTTCTCCTCTATTCTTTTCTTCTTCTCCTTTTTTTTTTCTTTTTTTTTCTTCTTCTTCTTCTTCCTTCTTCCTCTTTTCTTCCTTTTCCTTATTTTCCTTTCTCGAGGGATAAGAAGAAAAGAAGAGGAGAAGAAGAAAGAAAGGAATAGAGGAGAAAGAAGAAACTTTGACACGAGGGGGGTACCATACCCCTCCCCGATAACATTATTTTCCCATGTATATGTATGTTGCGCCGTTGTCGATATAACGAGTGTGTCGAGGATCGCCGAGGGTCGAGGGTCGGGAACTAGGTAGAGGGTCGAGGTCGTTAAGGGTCAAGGGTCAAGGTTTCAGTGGTCGAGGTTTATAGTGTCAAAGTATTCAAGAATTCATGGTTTATCATTAGCCGAAGTAATTCATGGCATGATGGTATGAAGTTCTCCAAAGTTAGCTCGAATGGAGTCCTGATAGGATAATTTGCCTTTTGCTGAACTTTGTACCAAAAAGCTAATTATCCTATCTCGGGACCTGCTCCAAAACAACTTTGAGAGCTTGCACCATCATGCACCTGTTACTTTCGCCTAATGATGAAGACATGGTTTTGTTGAACTTTGACACTAGGCAACCTCCCGACCTCGGCGATCTTCGACCCTTGACCTCGATCGCCGGGCGATCCACCACCCTCTACCCTACTTGTGGGACATAGATGTACTGTTCAACGCCGACCCTCCCGATAGCTTCAACACGGGGGTCGATATTACGCACTTCTCCTAGCTTGAAGCGCCTCGAGGCCACCCCTAACCCTTGAAGCGTTGTCGAGGCCACCCCAAACCCTAGAGAAGCAGCGCCGAGGCCACTAATATGATTCCTTATTGTGATTAGCTAGCTAGTTCTACGCTGGCACTAATATATCCATATCTGTCATGTTTGAATAATAATTGCCATGTTGTAAATATTTGTAGAAACTATGGACACCCCCGAGACGGCACAAGAAGCGTTGTTGAGGGACATAATCGCACACGGAAGTGATGCCGCCTCCTCGATGATGTTTCTCAACGCCGATAACGATGGTCCGGAAGGAGAGGGTGAAGAAGCAGCTGGCTATGATTTACATGGTCTGGCGACCCAATGCCGGTGCAAGAAGTAGACCGTGAGGACGGCTCGTGATCACCAAACCGAGTCCGCCAGGTATATATATTAGTTAAGCCTGTGCCGACTAGCTCTCGCTTTGTTTTGGTATATATATATACACATATTAATTAACTCTCGCTTTTGTTCTTTTTCTAGCTCTCCGGATCGAGCACAACTTCGTAAAGAGACGAGGCCCAAGAAAAGTTGAGCTCGGATGAAAAGTTTGAGATCATACAAATCGCGCGACGACGCCAACCGATTGAACCCTACCGACAAAGAAGGCATTTGTTGCTCAAAGCGGGTTCTGTTAGGGACAAGATCCCGATCAGCATCCACCAATGGTATAAGCCTAAGAACGAAGACCCCGAGGTGTCTTATGTCAATGATATGCAGAAAATGATCTTTGACCGAGCTGAAGTCAAATTTACCCTACCGCCAGAGGATGATCCGAGAAGCCAGAATAGAGCCATTAATCAAGTCTTTTGCTCTTAAGAAGATGGCAGAACAATTCAGGAATTGGAAGAAAGACCTCAATACGTATGTCGAAAAAAATGAGACACCAGAATTCACGGCAAATATGAGAAGATCGAGATGTCCGCCCGCATTTGTGGCCTACAAGACATCGGAAAAGAGTAAAAAGATGTCAGCGACAAACAAGAGAAATGCTGCGAAGAAGAAGCTTCATCATCGCACGGGTCAGGAAAGCAGCATGCCTTGACGGCCTCTGCCAGCTATCCTGCGGATGCTATCACGGATGTCTGAAAGTTGCCACCTTATGGCGCAATGGAGCAATTTAAAGGTCAAGGCGGTTGTTGGCCTGCTTATCCCACTAAACCCGACTCAACTTTTCACCGCCGCCGATTCCGTATGATATGCTAAGGTGATGGTCGATGAAATAACGGAGGGATTTGAGGAGCTCCGCTTGACCACCCTACCGTGAAGGGGAGTATCGACCGGGTTCTGCTCAAGACTCCATGCCTATGGCGGAAGGATCTCATCAACCTTCCGAACTGACGCCTCCTCCTCCTCCTCCTCCGGGCGAGTCGTGGCACTCGCCTCCACCTCCTCCTCCTCCTCCGGCGAAGTCAGGCACTCCGCCTCCACCGCCTCCTCCTCCGGCGAAAGTGACGATCAGGCACTCGGCCGACTCTTCTTCTCCGCTGCGTGGCGGCACTGCCTCTTCTCCGCCTGCACCGGGCTGGTCTCGGCAGCCAGCCTTCTTCCTTCTCCGCCTGCCAAGAAGGGCGGAAGAGACTCGCCGCGCCCCGCTGCTCCGCTGCCGTAGTCCTTCTCCTCCGCCTCGTAAGCAAGGAAAGAAGACATCCGCCTCGCTCGCTCTGCCGGGCGTTTAGCAAGATCGCCAAAGGCGGAGGAGATACAGATTCGGTCCTTCTCTCAAGACTCCAGAAGTTACCGACGAGAGGAGCGAGGAGGAAAACGCGAAGATCGCGCAGATCAAGTGGATGACTGGTTTCAAGGGTTGAAAGCAAAGAGACATCCACCGGAGGAGAAGGTAGATCCGTCAAAGCGGAGCGATTGCTGCCCCGACAAAACCACCCAAGTCTCCGCCAAAGGCAACTATGAGCGATTATTGAAAGGCATTTGCCGAGGCGGAGAGATCGGGAAGTACTGCTGTGATCAAAGGATGAAAGAACGACGAGCTGGGAAACAAATTGCCCAGCTCGCTAACAAGCCGGGCGAATCGTGCCCCCGCCAAGGTGCTCGCTAGCGACATCGCCGATCCGAGGATGGTGCCCGTTATGGCAATCCTGAAGATTACTTGCCCGACGATGTACAATTTGATTTCTTGGAGGTGCAGATACAAAGATACGAGTACGGAAGCCTCTCGTCAAAGATGAAAGCTCTCTAACAACGATGATGCTAAGATTGCATGATTGGTACATGAAAACCTGCAAAGAGTCTCGACGGAGGAATACTTTGTATTTGAGAGTTAAAGGAGCATGACCTCCTTGGAATTGAACTGTTGCCTATTCCATTTGAGGAGTTCTATCAGTTTTTCAATCAATTGGCCATCGACAAAGCAACGGTCACCTGCTACTGTCTGTAAGTAGTACTACTTCTGTCATTAAGTATCTCTATATAACTCAGCTCTTTCATTGCATGTATTTATAAATATCCTCACTATATTATGCAGATTGAAGATCGCAGAAATGAAGAAAAACAAGTGGGTGATATTGGGTTCATTAACACATATCTCATCGATGCAAATGAGGTTAAATATCGTGCAAGGAAACCGAGGCCAACTTGCTACGATCGTTGGAAATAAATGAACAAAAAATACAATACTCTTTCCTTACAACTACACGTGAGTGTTACTGTCTTGTGGCATATTCGGTTTCCTTATTTAGTCCAGGTTATAGAAATGTAATATTGATGAGTTATGCATGCGCAAGCAGGTTCCACTATATTCTCCTAGAGATTAAGCTTGAGCAGGAGTAGTAACTGTCTTAGACTCGAGACTAAAAGATCCCAAGGAGTATGCGGAAATGACTGAATTGCTCGAGAAGTAAGTTAAATCGATCATTATCCACCATATCAGCAACTTTGTTCATTTCTGATATCAAGTAATTGTTTTCTTTGTATGGCAGGGCTTGGGGAAAATTCACCAAAAAGCTCCGGACTACCAAGAAGCTGCAATTTAGACACCAAAGTAAGTACTATATAGTAGCATATTCCACGCCAGATCTCCTAGTGATTCAAGCGCTAGTTTCATCAATACCATTTAGCATGTGCTTGCTATATATAATTATCAGTTTGATTGACCTCTGTTTCTTGTAAAGTGGTTGTGGCAGGAACAAGGAATGATTTCTGTGGATACTACGCTTATGCAGTCCATCCGCCACACGACCTGTGAGAGGGCTACTCCGACAAACAATTTGAAGTGCGAAATAAAAATATTCACAATTTTATTTTATTACCATCATTTGTGTTGAGTTTCATTCATATATATATATATATATATATATATATATATATATATATATATATATATATATATATATATATATATATATATATATATATATATATATGTATTGACCCCTTTCTTAAAATTAGATGTTTCGCAGCGGATGAACTCCTAGCACCAGATCGCATGCAGCAATTCAAGAGGAATTGGCGCATTCTTTCTTGACCACGTGATCGCTGAAGACGGAGAATACTATGTGGACCACGCTATCTGTATTGTAAAAGATAACTATTGTATATATGTAGCCGGTAGTGTCGGATAGATATACGAGAACTTGTTGTTCACCAATCTCTCGGAGAAGGAGAGGTGGTCGATATCACTTCTCTCCGTATGCATATATATGTTCATGACGATCTTCTGTTTGCTTAATTACTAGCTAGCTAGCATGTCTAGTTAGTCCTCTCTATACGTATGTATAGTACGAAGGCCGACTCAAGCACGGACAAAAGAAAGGACACTTTTCTATTAATTAGCTAGCTATAGCACAATATATGAAACACCTAAATTAACCCCCAAAACCCCCAAACCCCCCTCTTTGAAAAAAAAACAAAACCAGAGCTAAAGAAACGCTGACGCTGGATGTTTGATTGGTCCCGTTGGTGCCACCAACCGGGACCAAAGGCCCTCCCGCCTGGCTCAGCGGACAGGCCACGGAGGGTTGATCTGTCCCGGTTCTCGATAGAACCGACTAAAGGGCGAGGGTATTAGTATCGATCTTTAGTCCCGGTTCATGAACCGACTAAAGGCCCTTATGAACCGGGACTATAGGCCCTTTTTCTACTAGTGAAAGAAGTAGAAATGGGGGTCCCCCTCCCCGCCTGACTCGGCCTCGCTAACGCGGCAAGGCGCTGTTTGACAGAGCGGTGCGTTATTCGCTTCTCACCCCCACCCCACGCACCCACACCCCTAAGATAGATAATGGGCAAAGTCCATACAAGGAAGATGTGTCAGACAACTATGTCCCCAGCGGTTCGGGCAAGTCATGTTTCCCCACGCACCCACACCCTAAGATAGAAAATGCGTTATTCCGTCCCCCACGCACTCCACACCCCTAAGATAGATAATGGGCAAGTCATATATGGATTGCCCAGCGCACGCCGCTGGCACGCCCAATCGCCCTACGGCTCTTGCTCGGCCTCGCGATAGGTCCCACCCCGCCTGCCTCGCCGCTGCAAAGGCGCCTTGACAAGCGCAGCAGTTATTCGTCTCCCCCACGCACCCACACCCTAAGATAGATAACGGGCAAAGTCCATACAAGGAAGATGTGTCAAGACAACTATGCCCCTGAACGTTAAAGGCAAGTCATGCCCTCAAGACTATATTCAAACAAACAAAAAAGAAAAAAAAAAAATTGAAGCCCAAGGACAAAAAGTACCACCTGCTATGTGTAGTCAAGTACTAGATCCAAAACAACAACAAAAAATTGACCACCCAAGGACAGGCCGAGGCCGTGAAATGCTAGATACTTGAACTCGAGCCCGTGGGTAATCCTAGTAACGCACACCTGCAGGCCTCCGCCCAGGCCCATGTGTCAGAGAGAGAGCAGGCCTGTATAAGCGCCTCGTAAGTGTTCGGAGGAGTTCGATCGGAGGCCGCCGCTTATAAATAAGTCTAGAGCCCCTTGACTAGGAGGTGGGACTAAACACATAGCTCACCGACCGCCATGCAACCGCGGAGAAGCTATCCGGCCGAATATACACCCAGCCGATGGCCCAACAAAGAACTTCGCCCCATTACAAAAATCCAGAGATCACAACCAAAAAAATAGAAAATGAAAATAATTTAAAAACTCACAAGAAAAATCAGTTAATAAACAAAAATATTGTAAAAAGTTCAAACACATCTTAATGGTAAGAAGTAAAAAATATAAGACAGAAATAAAAATTTCGAAACGAATTTACAAAAAGCTCAACTACTACAATTCATAAGGTTCAAGTACAAATAAAAAAGTACTTGCAGCGAAGATTAATTTTTTATTTTTAAAATACCAAAACTATCATTATTCATCTATAAAAATAAAAAACATGCTCCAAAATTCATGTAAAAAGTAAGAAAAATATTATACAACAAACAAATTTGATTGGTAATTGAAGCCTAAAATAGATCAAGATTATCATTAAAATGTAAGTTCAGCAAACTCAATAACAAAAGGGGTTCTAAAAAATCATCAACAGATAGCACCGTCTCATGAGTTATGAACATGAAAAATATACTACCAAAACAAAGGATGCCCATCGTTCAACTATAGAAATTGTTCCAAGATTACTATAAAGAATGTATAAATAAAATAGTTATAATTGAGAAGAACAATAAGAAAAACATTACATAACTAGTTCCATACCATTCGATAATACCAATCAATTCAACCAACTCACATGCAAATGTTTTAAAAGAAAAAAACTGCAACATAATCAACCACACACAATCTCACACAGGCTATTTGCCACATTTAAACCTACAAGACATAAATTCGAACGTTAGAGAGTCGCCTTTCTCGAGAACATAACCATAACCACATCACCATCCTCAAATCCAGACTCAGCCGCAAACTCCTTCCACTCAGAGTTAGGTTGATGCAACCATCAAAGTCGGTGGTAGGCAACATCCATCAACCGATACCCATTCTTGTCTCAAGTCTCCATCTTTAGAACACCGAACTAGGAGCAACAATCCCGATCCCGGGTGACATTTTCGCAAATGGGCATGGGAGTACAAAACAAAATGAACACCGACATAACTGAATTTTTAACAGATATAGGAACGATTTGCATAACAAACTAAAATGGAAAAATCTGAACCAAAACAATAACACAAAACTAACTAGACATGTGAACCGACTAAACCTAAAATATACATATCAATACACCTACAAAGAAAACATCTGTTCATAAACAGATCGGGTTATACAAAAATGGTTAAAATACTAAGTAATGAACAAATACACACGAAATCCCTACCGTTAAAACTGACAAAACCAAATTAAAAAATATAGACAAGCTATTCATAAGACAAAACTGCAGATCCAAATCCATGGGTTTCAAACAAAACAACAAGAAAGTATAAAACAAAACGAATAGAAACACATACCCATGATTCCTTCAAGTCACCATTCCACCGACAAACATAGGGTGTAAAACCCATGGTTGCCGACAAGAAACAAGAAAGTTGCCTGAGTCCGAGTGAGCTCCAAACGCTCTGACACATGGCCACCTATGCGCGCAATCTTTACCTGCATCCGCATGAACAATCCTCCATCGAGCACACAGGAATGAGAAAAGGCAACGGAGAAGAGAGAGGAACCTAGATCCTGATTCTCGAAGAAGGAAGAAAAGGGAGGGGAAGACTTGGCCACACACCACACATAGATGGATAGCGATAGTCACGGACACTGCAGATTATAAAAATAATAAATAGGCGATGGGCAGCACGGTAGGAAATAGTTATTAACAAGCCATGCAACATTTGACCGCAAATCAGTTCAACTTAAGAAAAACAAGGTTCAAAGGTGCACATGTCAACATATCGCAAAAACAACACATTCAGAGACAAAAACAAAGTTGAATTCATTTAGTCATTCAAACATCCTCCCTCACAACAAAAATCTTAAAAACATAATATTCACTACTTCACCATAACGATCAAAAAACAGCCATTTTGCCCGGTGGATGGTGGGGGGGCTGACGCTTTGCTCGGCCCTCTTATAGCGTTGCTAGTTGCAGGTGAAGTTGAAGTTTGTTCCTTGTTGGAACATGGAATGTTATTCCTTGTTGGAACATGTTTACTTGTTGGGGATATCACAATATATCAGCTATAATTAATGCATCTATATACTTGGTAAAGGGTGGAAGGCTCGGCCTTATGCAGTGTTTTGTTCCTCTTGCCACCCTAGTTTCCGTCTACCGGTGTTATGTTCCTTGATTTTGCGTTCCTTACGGTTGGGTGATTTATGGGACCCCTTGACAGTTCGCTTTGAATAAGACTCGTCCAGAGGCCCAACTTTGGTTTTACCATTTGCCACCTAAGCCTTTTTCCCGGGTTTTGCGAGCCCGAGGTCATCTTTATTTAACCCCGGACCATGCTCCTTGAGTGCTGGCCCGAACCAGCCGAGCTGAGGCCACCAGAAGCAACTCGAGGGCTGGTTTTACTCGGCTGACCTATCCGGTGTGCCACGAGAGCGGATATGTGCAGCTCCTATCGGGTTTGTCGGCACATTCGGGTGGCTGCTGGTCTTGTTTTATTCTTTCGAAATGTCTTGTAGTCCGGGATTCCGAGATTGATCGGGTCTTCCCGGTAGAAGAATATCCTTCGTTGACCGTGAAAGCTTATAATGGGCTAAGTTGGGACACCCCGAGGGTATTATCTTTGGCCGTGCCCGGTTATAAGGGCAGATGGAATTTGTTAATGTCGGTTGTAGAAAACCCAAGTTGACCTCAATTAAAATACACATCAACGCGTTTGTAGACGTGATTGTCTCTTCTCGTGGTCCGAAGTGAACACCGGTGTTGGAGTTATGTTTGGCGTAAGTAGTTCAGGATCACTTCTTGATCGCTACTAGCTTCCGGACCGTGCCTTGCTTCTCTTCTCGCTCTCTTTTTGCGATGTAGCCACCATATTTTGCTAATCGCTTGCTGCAGCTCCACCTCATAACTCTGTCCTTCCTATAAGCTTAAATAGTCTTGATCTCACAGGGTGTGAGATTGCTGAGTCCCGTGACTCAGATTCTACCAAAACAGTTGCAGTGCCGTGATACGGTCAGGTGGTAGCCCGAGCTCAAGTGGGAGTTCGACGAGGAGCGTGGTCGTTACTATGTGTCTTTTTCTGATGATCAGTAGTGGTTTCCAGTTTGGACGATCGGGGATCTGTATAGCATTTGGGGTATCTTCTTTTATTTTGGTTCCGTGAACTTGAGTGTACTCTGAATGATGGATGTTTATTTATGTACTGTGTGAAGTGGCGTGTAAGCCAACTATGTATCTCTTTCCTTATGTATTACATGGGTTGTGTGAAAGATTACCTCACTTGCGACATTGCTTTCAATGCGGTTATGCCTCTAAGTCGTGCCGACCGTGGGAATATAGCCGCATCGAGGCGTTACAAGTTGGTAATCGAGCCTTCCTGACTTGAGCCCCTACTTGATTGTTTCTGGCGTTGTTGAGTCTAGAAGCGGAAAATGTTTTTGAGTCTTAGGATTATATATATCGGAGAATAGGATTCTTTTTACTCCCGGTCTCTTCGTCTCTGTGAGTCTCCACAGTAGAAGTTTTGACTCTCCTCTCCTCAAATTTCACTAAAAATTTTTTAGGATCAGCGGGTATCTTGGGATTGTTCCGATGGTTTTGTGAGAACATTTTACTTGGTGCCTCGACATTTAGGGGTTGTGGCAGTGTCGGGGTTGAGCTCCAAGTGTTGTCGTCACAATTTTATCGTTCTGATTCGGAATACCAGGTTTTACCGACGCCGAAATCTCTTTTGTGCGTTGTTGGTGAGATAACCCGATAACTTGATCTGAAGCTCGGGGTATTGCCATGACTTGTATAACGGATGTTTTGAAGGTTAAAGGTACGATTTCCGAGGATTTCTTGGTTATGTGTTGTGGATGGATCTGATGGATCTAGGTATTGTTAGTTTGGGTGATATATTTTGTGTCCTGTATCCCCAACACAGTTGCATAACCAGAAAGTTTCGGGAGTTTATAGGTGGGATTCATGTAGATCCTAGCATTTCTTCCCTTGAATATTTGGTTACGTGATTGGGTAATCCTTACCACTTATTTGTTCTAGTCTTTTATTATTTTTTCATCAACCCTTAATCAAGTGGCTTCTCACCTTAATGGGTAGCATGATGATTAGCTTTTGGAATTCGTTCGTTCATCCTTGTTGAATGTTTATTGTGAAGACTATATGTTGCAATTTCTATCCGTTGATTCTACTTGTCTATTTGTCTATCAAAGTGCTAACGGATGTCACCCTCTTCAGGATGGCTCATGCAGCGTCGAGAATCCGGAGCGGAATGATGGGAATCAGTGAACCCTCCACCTCCACCTCCGCCTCCGGAGGCTTTGGCAAGCTATCATGGCAGCCACCAATGCCAATGCTCGAGATGATTTTGCAGCTCTTGCAAGAGCGTACTCAAGGGAAACAAGCAGTCGAGGAAATCAAGGTCAAGGCAACAACCAGCGCACTTTGCTACTCTCGATCGGTTCCTCGCTAATCAAGTCTTTAGATTTCGTAGGAGGCCTGACGACGATTGGCTTGTGGACATCTCCAAGCATTTTGATTGTAGCATGGGACACGAGGACTTTGTCAAGTTTGCATCATTTCAACTCAGGACCAAGCTCTTGAGTGGTACGGCAATACAAAGATTCGAGTCGTGTCATTACAGGATGAGTTCCGCGAGACTTGAGAGCTCACCACATTCAAGAAAGTGTTGTTGAGAGCAAGCGTGAGGAGTTCCGCCAATCTCAGCAGGGCAACATGTGCGTATATCAATACAATATCGATTCGGAAACTGTTTCGCTTTGCTAAGCAAAGGCGTCCACGATGAAAAGAGTATGATCTATCAATTGAGTGGTATTAGAGAAGATGCGCAATTAGCTCTTGTGCTTTTGAGCGGAAAAGTATGATGAATTCTACACATGGCACGCTGAAGCAAGAAGTGCCCAGCTCAAATGTGGAGGCTTCTAAGAAGAGAATCGAGGATGGATCAGTCTTCTTCTTCCTCTCAAGTGGCAGCTAAGCAGCAGTTCTACCTTCCTCCTCCTCCGTTCCGTCCACCTTATCGTGAAGAACTTCCGGGTGGCCGTGGATCTTCCCACCCCAACCCTAGCTATCGAGAACAAGTCTAATTCTCAAGCTCAAGGTCAAGTGCTCCTTACCACCGTCCGCTCTCGGGAGGTGACTTGCAACAAGTGTCGGCCAAAAGGTCACTATGCGAACAAGTGCTTCATCAGGCGCCTTCCGCCTCCTCCCTGTGAAATCTTCCAGCAGCAATGCAGGTGGTCAACATAATCCAAAGCATGCCAAGGTCAATATGATGAATGCAGCTCAAGCGGAGGAATCTTTGATGTGATAATGGGTAATCTCTCGATTAATGATATTCCCGCAAAATTTTATTTGATACCGGTGCATCGCATTGTTTCATGTCTAGATCATTTGTTGCAAAGCATGATTTCATTTCGAAATGTTGGAAAAACCCTTGGGAGTTGTTTCTCAGCCTCTTATGAGGGCTACCACAAGATTCGGATGTTTCTATCAAGATGGGCGATTATAGATTTACGGCTAAACCGTTTGTCCTTGGTGACTCGGATATTGATCTTATTCTCGGGATGTGTTGGTTTCTTATAGAAAAATATTGTGAAGAATAATCCACTTGAGTCGGCTTCAAAGCGCCCGGTTTAAAAAATATTGGTCTTGAAATACTCATCCGATATTCAACGGTTTGAAGATGTAGAACTTGCCGTTTATCATTGCCAAAACTAACGGTTATAAAGCTGATAATTCCTGAGTTATGATTGTTGCCAACGCCGGGTTATGATGGTTGGTATTGCTGGGTCAATCCGGTTTGCTCAAAGCAGAGAATTTGAAAATAGTTCTTCCATAATAATATAATACACCTTAGCCCCCAAGTCTTGAGTAGAACAAAGTGATGGCTTAAGACTTGTTTCAATATAAATACTGCCATAAGAAGAAATCCATGTTGTTCATCGGTCATTAGTAAAACTGAATACTCCATATTATGCCCCCAAGTCTTGGGTCATTATGCAATAATAGCAGGGACTTTGTAGGTATAATCATATAGATTTGAGCAATGATGTAGTAGCCCCAAAGGGCCATTTCGATGAATATATTGCTGGGACTTAATATATACTTCAATGAAAATAACATCATATGATGTAACTCCCATCATGGGACTTGAATCCACGTCCACAAGGTTAAGAGCCTTGTGCTTTACCAACAAAGACGGACCCTTCAATATAATGAATAAAAGCTTTGTACCTTCAATGTTGTGAGAGCAATTGGCAGCCCCAAGGTCGACTCATTATAATATGATGAGTGGGTCTTCAATAATATGAGCAAAAAATTACTTTGCATTAGCTCTTAAGTGTCATGCATGCTTGCTTGGCGACATGAGACTTGCATATTTAATATAATCTCAACAAATAATGTAGCCCCAAGTGCGGGGTTGTAAGCCTGCAGCAACTCGGGACTATTCATCAATTGTAGAATAAATTATATCCATTGATAATATGATAGCCATTAAGCTAAAGCGACTTTGAAAACCTTAATCATAATACTTTGGTTATTGATAACCATAATGAAATCCAGCCATGTTGGCTATTTAGATAATATAATCCGGTATGAAAAATTCATCCAATATCATAATGAAAATTCAGCCAAGTTTGGCTATTTGAATAATATAACCCAATCATTTATAAGCGCATGATTCAATGGCGCAATCCAAATATATCTTTGCGTATAGTCAAAGCGGGCGGTTTAATAAGCGGCGATTTATAATCATGCTTTATTCAACCTGTTTACATACAACAAGTTTAAAATGTCTGGCGGTTTTACACGGGGCGAATCAAAATAATCAAATATGAAATATATCATACACTGATATTGAATCACATTGCTGGTTTGACCAACTTTATGTAGTAAAAGTGATAACCCCAATCTTGAGTAATGATAACTCCTTTCATACTTGCGGTTGATGATAAACGTACGGGTTGTGATAAACACCGGTTTAACCATATATAATCTGGCGACTCAGAGTCAAACCAGGCCGGGATAGTAGTTATGATTTGATCATATCTTTGACAACTTGTAATTGAAAGTCAAGCGGGTTAATGAACACGGTTTACTCCATAATAAGATGGTAACATAAAATCAAACCGCAAATAGTCTCCGGTTAGGATTTGACCGTGTTGCCAATTTGTAATTGACATTTGAACGGATTAATAATGTCGGTTTGAAAACACAACAAAGAAATAATTTAAAGAGAACAAAATTCAAGCAAAGCAAATATAAAACCATTGCAAATGAGGCTTTGAGCCGATCAAGAGGCATTACCATGGTCGGACGACCAAGCCCCAAAAAGGTAGCTATGGTTCGGTCAGCCGGGTCCCCAAATGATGCATTGGCATCGCCGATCAAGAGGTGTAGCGATGGTTGAGTTCGACCAAAGCCCCAAGTGATGCTGTGGCACTAGGCGATCAAGAGGCGTGACTATGGTTCGGGACGTGACCACAAGTCCCCAAGTGATCTTTGTGGCTTTTACGCCTACCAAATGGCATTATGGTTGGACACGACCAAGGCCCCAAGTGATCTTTGTGGCATTGCGCGATCAAGAGGTGTGACTATGGTTGGACATGACCAAGCCCCCAAGTGATCAATAATATGATAAGCCAACAAGGCATGATACCCATGTTTGAACCCGCATCATGGCAGCAGATCCTCTTTGGCACCTTTAACTTTTTGCAAGAGATAAATCCTTTGAACCGGATTTTGAACGGATATTTGAGAGCTTCAAAGCTGCGGAGACATCTTTCCCTTGAACCGGATGTTAAACCGGAATCTTCATTTTCAGCCAGAAATTTTCGGCGGCCTTTAAACTTGAACTTGCGAGAAGTTAATTCCTTTTGAACGGACATTGTTAAACCGGTTTGAGAGCTAAAGAGCTTTGTGAGAGAACAGATTTCCCTTGAACGGGATTATAGCGGATATTTAGAAACTTGATGAGGAGCTTTCCTTTAGCGGATTTAAACCGGAATCCTTTGATGATCGGAACTTCTTCCTTGCAGGATTTTGTAACTGTCATATACTTATTAAGCGGAAATTTCGGCGGCCTTCAAATAACAGTAGCCTCACGGGACGGTTATCTTTCCCTCCATCGTCTGGGTTCTTAAATTTGCTGGCAAGATTTGCTTAGTCATGTCATCGTAGCCCCAAGTCTCAAGGTGACTCGAGGAGTTGGCTTGAAACTCTCCATATTTGGTGGTTCACGACTCATTGGTGTTGATAACACGATGCAAATCCACGAAGGTTGTGATGACTGCGGCGGGTTATAAATGATCCCCATGAGCCCGTGTCGACCTTCGACCAATGGTTCCTTCAATGGCGATTTAAGTTAACCAAATGTAGTGGCGGCGATTTTTGCGCTTGCCCATTGAGCCATCGGTGCAAGCGGCGGTTGATTGTATCGATAATTTGCCTCCTTTTTGTTGAAAGAAACCGGCTACCCAAATGACTTGTCATACTAATAAACAGCTCATGCGAATAGGTGCGGCCGGTATGTTGATGTAGACCAGAGCCGAGAAGCGGGACGACAAAAGCGACCGCAACATCGAGACAGCTCGGATAGATGAGTCGGCGTGGCATTGTAAACCGGTGCGAGCAGGGAAAATCGGCACCGTGTCATAAACCAACCGCAGACGGGCGAGTTAATCGTGGAGTGTGGTCGGCAAGTTGATGTAAACCGGGCCTGAGGGTAACAACTTGCTCATGTTCATTCCTCGGTGGCATGATCCGGATGGCCGGTCTGCAGAATGTTGCTATAGGCGCTCGTTAGTAATATAACACCTCATTTGTAATGAACAATTGTCTGCGCGTCAAAAATATTGCGAGACCAAGACAAGATAAACTGCTCTTTGACAAAAGAATATGTGCCAATAAAGTATATTTTAGATGGATATCACCTGATGTGCCAGGCGGAAATAATCCGCCATGAAATTGATGATTGCTAGGTGAAATTGAAGTCGCTCACGGGTGAATCGTCGCAAGCGTGGTAAACGGTCTGACGGGTGAGTGACGCTGAGTGGCCGACGAGTCGATCCATGTGTTGATGAAGCGGGGCGGCGACTTGATCACGTATCCATCGATAGTATGGCGGACAAAGCCTTAGTGCAATAATGTTGGCGCGCCCCTTTGCGACATCTTTGTAACAAATAATAGTCCTCAAAAACATCATCGACGGAGTAATTGTTTCTTTGGAAGAAAACAATAAGTGCTTAATAAGATAAATTTAGATAGATATCACCATGTTTATGAATGACAGATGATCTTACATAGACTCTTTGTATGTGGTAGTAGTTGTTGCAACACACTTTGAATGCACTTGTAATAGTTTGACCTTTACAAGACCCTCTTATGGTGACCATTTAAATGATGTCTTGGGTATTAACCATCCAAACAGTGACAATATCAATCCCTCCGGTGGCTTATTAAAGCTGGAGCTGCTTTGAAATCGACTTAAAAACTGTCTTGTGATGCACACAAGTCTCTGCCGTTTAACAGATGCTGGTCATCACATGCTATATTCAACCGGGCTATGATGGTGAAGGAGGCCGCAATTTGTCAAAACACTAAAACTCACGGCGCAAGCGCTCGGCTCGACAAGCAACGGGCTTGTTAAGGCAGCTCGATGGCCCGAAACCGGCTTCACGGCAAAGGCGGCTCAGGTGACTCCGTGAAGTGGAGCAAAGCGGCTCCTGACCGAGGGGCTGTTGATTTGGCGGTTCTGGGGTTAGGAATTCCATGGTGATGTCAGCGAGGTGAAATCGCAGCGAGAAGCAGCCGGACTCAAGTGACTCATCGCGCGCTCGCTGCAGAAAGCTCGGCGCTCAGATTTTAGCAGAATGGGGTGATCCGGTGACTGAAAGGGCGATTTGAAGATGCCAGGCGACTCGAGCACAGCTCATAGTGGTGAGGGCCGTGAGGCGGCCCGACGCCCGTGATGCAGTCGGCGAAAAGCCTGAGGCCAGCGGCTTGCATGAGCAGCCAGGCGGAGCTGACGAGTTGGAGAAGATCGAGATCACGAGGCGGCGATGGCAGCTGGCGACTCAGTAATCTGTTTTTGGGTCGTGCGTTTGCCAAGTCCAAGTCCGCCTCACCTTAGGTCGTGGTATCTGTGTCTACTCGAGTCAGTAGCTTCCTCAAGCGATGCTCGTTTTTGTTCCTTTTTTTTATGGAAGGTAGCTGATCGTGTCGCTCTCCTCTTTGACTTGTATGTAAACAGTGGTTTCCTTAGGTAGATGTAGCGATTTGGAGAAAACCGATATGAACTTGTGACTCCTCTCGACCTCCGATGAAGTGTCAATCGGTACCTTTGCTGCAATTTTTCTTCGGTAGTAGCAAGACCATGGGCGTAGGGTTTGGCTTGCAATGGCAGATCCAGTCAGGCGTTTTCTGTGAGCTAGCCCGGCGATTCACAGACGGGCTGACTTCATGAAGCAGTGGTCGACAAAGTCGAGAAGATGCAGTGGCCCGTCGGGCGGGGAATCGGGAGAAAAATCTTCTCTTCCTTCAACTACTAATAGCTTAGCAAATCCTAGATGATGGTATTGGTTTTATTCCGTGAAGAAGCAACTCCCAAAATTAATTAGATCTCGAGCAACGAGCTGCAACTAATGTATAAATTCACCATGGCACTTTAATCCGTGCAGCTGGATGATATTGAAACCGAAGCGGATTTGTCCGAGACTATCGGATTCAGACGATATACCTTTTCCATTAAAAATTCGGCGACTTAACGACTTCTTTGGATCGCCATCGACCTCAGCGGATCGTAGGACAGGCGCTTCTTTCTCGTCGGACCGATAGAACTTTGGCTGATTCTGAATTTTTGGACGGATCGTATGAGCGGCACATGCACATAAGCACAACCCTGATTTCCTTTGACTTGTCCGCTGTACCCAGGGGTTTTCATGGCGGGTTATCCAGCGTGATTGTACGTCTTGGCTCTTCTTTCATCGACTAGCTGCCGAACTTCTTGATCCCAGGAGATCCTTCAAGAACTCAACACCATCGTCGCCAGCCCACGGTGGCGCCAACTATCGTGGAATTGTCCCGGCGGATGTCCTTAGTGTTAGGACTTAGTGCGAGGCCAACGCATCTATGTGGTAACGAGAGGGTTGGCCAGACGAAACGAGTTTACCCAGTTCGGCCCCTCTCGGTGGAGGTAAAGCCTAAATCACCTTCATTGATATTATGATGATGATCACGGTTACCACAGTGCTTCAACTGAGAGCTATTGTCTAAACCTCTTGTCCAACTTGTGGAACTTGTCCCCTTTGGGGAGCCCTGCCCCTCCTTATATATGTTGAAGAAGGCGGTTTACATGTGGAGTCCTATTAGGATTAGGACTAGTCTATCTCTAATACAAACGGATACAAGTCACGGTCTTAACTCCTTGTAAAATATTCCTCATGCCTTTCCTCTTAAACGGCCCACAATAGTTGAACCGGCCTTGATCCATGCCGGGTTACTAATGAACCGCAAGACGGCGGGTAGCCCATGAACCATCAAGCTCCGGGCGGGTTACGATAACCCGTCCGGGCCGGTGGTTAACTTCAGGCGTTTACACCAGGGGTATATCCGAGGATGGACGCTCTCAACAAAGCTCAGCTTGATTGTGCTGCCGGAAATCAATTGACTCACTCTTCTAATGATGTGATCATCTATGCCGCTCGTGATGAAACCATTCGGTTGTTTTCTCTCAATGAGAAGGCGAATTGGATGCTATCTCGATTCCGATCGTTTGTGAGTACCAAGATGTCTTTCGGAAGAGCTTCCGGGTATGCCTCCTCATCGGCCGGTTGAATTCTGCTCGATCTTGAGCACAACCTTTGAACCCGTTTACCAGCGTCCCTACAAGCTTGGACCTGATGAGCTGAAGGAATTGAAGAAGCACTCGATGAACAAGAGCGTCTGGGTTTGATCGGACAGTTCATCTCCTTGGGGTTGTGGTGTTCTTTTGTCCATAAGAAGGATGGCACGGACCCACTGCGTCGATTACCGCCATTGAATAAGAAGACTATCAAGAACAAGTATCCACTTCCCAACATCAATGAGCTTTTCGAGCAACTCAAAGGTGCTAAAGTGTTCTCAAGCTTGACCTTGGTTATGTGGATTAATTACGTGAACAAGATATTCCCAAGACAACATTGAGAACAAGCGGTTCTTATGAATATCTTGTCATGTCTTTGGCCTTGTCAATGCTCCTCCAACATTCTCTCGGATGATGAACTTCATATTCAACCCCTACACCAATGAATTAGCCTTGGTCTATCTTGATGATATTTGGTCTTCTCCAAGAATAAGAAGGATCATGCCAAACATTTGCGATTGGTGCTAGACAAGCTCGAGTATCAATTCTATCTGAAGTTCTCCAAATGTGAATTTTGGCTTGATGAAGTGCTTTATCTTGGTCATATCATCTCATGAGCATCGCTGTTAATCCGAGAAGGTGTGCGCAATTGTGAGTTGGGAACCTCCTCGAATGTCAAGCAGCTCCATGATTTTCTTGTCTTGCAAGCTATTTTGAAGATCGTTGAGAACTTCTCCAAGATTGCAAAGCCTCTTTCCAACCTTCTCCGGAAGCATGTGAAGTATACGGTCTCTGAGTGTGACGTTGCTTTCAATACTCTCAAAGAGAAACTCGTCCAGCTCTGTCTTGACTCCTCTGATGAATCCAAGCCATTTGAAGTTTTTCATGATGCTTCTCTTCAAGGTCTCGTGCGTGGTAATGCAAGAGAAGAGGTTGTGGCCTATACCTCTCGTCATTGAAGTAACGAAAAGAACTACCCACTCACGATCTTGAGTTGGCGGCGTTCCATGCATTGATAACATGGAGACATCTCTTGTTGGGAAGGAAAGTGGACATTTTCACCCGATCACAAGAGCCTCAAGTATATCTTCCTCAGCCAACACCTCAACCTCGGAGCCCAGGACTAGATGGGTGAAATGATTCAAGAGTACAATCAGGTATTGAATATCTCAGGCAAGGCCAATGTGATTGCAGATGCTGAGCGGGAAGGCTTCTGCAGCAGTTTAATCCTCAAGCCCTTCCAACGGATCTTTGAAGCTTTCCAAGCTAAATCTTCAAGTTGTTCCACAAGGCTTTCTTGCCAACCTCATAGTCTCTCCTACTTTGGAAGATCAGATTCGTGAGGCTCAACTCCTGGATGCCATGGTGAAAAGGTGAAACGTGGTATCGACAAGGGCATTTCAAGTACAAGTGCGTCACGTTGATGACAAAGATACTCTTTTCTTGAGGACGGTTGTGGTTCCTAAGGGTGATCTCGAGAAGTCATTATGAGCAGGGCTCACAATGCTTCTATCCATTCATCCGGAAATCGAAGATGTACCATGACCTCAAGCAGTCATATTGGTGGACTCGAATGAAGCGAGAAATTGCTCAATTCGTGAATGAGTGTGATGTGCGGAAGAGTGAAAGCGAACACAAGACCAGCTGGTCTCCTCCAACCTCATGCTATTCGGAATGGAAGTTTGATCATATTGAGATGGACTTGTTGTTGGATTTCCAGTCAAAGCGTGGAAATGATGCTATCTTCGTTGTCATTGACAAGCTTACTAAGTGGCTCATTTTCTCCTATCAAAGAATCTATCACAGCAGCTCGGTTGGAGCTATACACCTCTAGGATTGTCTCCTTGCGGCATTCCACAAGTGATCTCTTGGACGTGGCAGCATCTTTACCTCCAAGTTTTGGGATTCTTTTCGAAGGCCATAGCACCAACATTCGTTTTCAAGACACCATCCTCAAACAAGTGGCCAAGTCGAGGTCAATCAAATCCTTGAAGATATGCTCAGGGCTTGTGTTCTTCATTATGAGTGGGAAGATTGTCTTCCATATCTGAGAGTTCTCCTACAACAACAACTTCCAGCGAGTTAAGGCAAGGCCCGATGAAATTCTCTATGGCGAAAGTGCCGTACTCCTCTCAATTGGTGCAAGACAGGTGAGCAAACTTCTTGCAATGACTTGATCACAAAGCGAAGAAATGTGCAAAGTCATTCGTGAGAATCTCAAAGCGCAATCGCGCCCGGAAAACTATTATGATGATAAGCACCGTGATGTGGCTTTTGAAATCGGAGACCATGTCTACCTCAGCGTCTCTCAATGAAAGGCACTAAATAAACCCGGTATCAAAGGAAGCTTGCCCCTAGATCGTGGGTCCTTTCAAGATCATTGCAAAGCGATCTCGCCTATCAGAGCTTCATCCAACTTTGCAGCTGCACGATGTGTTTCACGTGTCACAACATGTGCTTCAAGACTCTGAGCGCACTATCAATTTGAAGAATTGACCTTCAAAGATCTCTATCATGAGCACCCGTTGCTATTCTTGAGAAACCGGCGCAAGACTACAACAAGTCAATCAAATTCCTGAAAGAGTGGTCACACCTCAGGCAAGTGAAGCCACACAGGAGCACGAGGATCACCTCCGTTCGAATATCGGAGTTCTTTCAGTCCTAGATCTGGGGCGAGATCCTCTTGTAATGGTGGAGTGTTGTAACACCCGGATGTAACTTTCCATATTTGTAACTCCAACTCTTGCCATTTTCGGCATTGTGATATGATATTCCTCCGTGGTTGGGTTTTTCTTTTTTGCATTTTGTCCATGTCATGCATTTTATATCATGTCATCATGTGCATCGCATTTGCATACGTGTTATCTCATGATTCCAAGCATTTTTCCCGTTGTCCGTTTTGCAATCGGCACTCCTATCTCCCCGCGTCCCTTTTACGTTTTTCGTGGCGGTACTAAACTTTCTCGAATGGACGAGGTTTGTCAAGTGGCCTTGGTATACCACGGTAGACCACGGTCAAGTTCGGTCATTTGGAGCTCGTTTGGTACTCAGCGTTAACGCACTCTCGCAAAAGGCCTCTTTTAATTTTGCCAACACCCTTTCAAAACAGCCCAATAACCCATCTAAGTCACTTCCATGCTCTCCGTCGTTCGATCCGCGATCGTGTGGGCAAAACTACACCTCATTTGGACTCTCTAGCTCCCTCTATGCCTATTTACCTCCCCGTCCAAATCCGGGTCTTCTTCCTTCCAAAACCCTAAAAATCATCCCCGTCACGCGCCCGTCACGTCGCCGCCCGACAATCGCCGCCCACCAGGCGTCGCGCCCATAAGCGCCCGCACCGTCTTGCCGCCGCCAACCGCCCGCCTCGCGCGCCCATTGCGCCCTCGCCGGCGCCGCCCGGCCGCCAGCACCGCGCCTCCGGCAGCCATCTCGGCGACCCGCCGCCCAGCCTTGCGCCACGGCCGCCGCTTCGCGCCCTCTCATGCGGCGGCCCGGTCCATCGCCCGCCCTCCCCTCCTCGGCCGGCCCCTTGGCATCTCCTCCTCCGGCGAGCCTTGCCGCGCGCTCCGTTCGGGCCCGATCGATCCGATCGAGTTGACTTCCCCTCAAATCGTCTAAGTTTTTTCGTTGTTATTGGCATTTTCATTTGCATCTACAGTAGCTCCGTTTTAATGGTGTAATATGTCAAAATGTTAGCCTCGAAGAGTAGATCATTTCAATACATCATTTTCATTTGAGCTCATCTTGATGCGAAATGCTGTTGGAAGAGGGCTATGTGATGTTAGTTTCTTTCTTAGAGAACTTGCACTTTTATTATTTTGCTATGATTGATGTGTGCACCCTATGAATTTGAGTCCTACATGTGTTTTGTAATATGCCATATTTCCAGGGTGTATGCCATGTTTTTTGTGATCTATGTGGTGACTAGCACAAGCATGCAAAGTAGGCTTCCTGATGTTCTGATTTCAGCCTGTTTGTGATATTTTGATGCCATGTTATTACTCTAGAGGATCCATGCATATTTTGAGATACTTCAATGTGTGTTGAACATATGGTTATGCTCTATCCATCCATGCCTTGTTTGCAATTATGGAGTGCCATAGCTTGAGTCAATCGAGCTCTACTTTTGCTATCAAATGTTTCTGGCAGATTGTTTACATGTTATTCAATTTTGCCAAGGTTGTTGTGGTTGATCCATGTATGCTATGATGTTGTTCTTGCCATGTATGTCTTCTATGCCATGTCTTCTTGATGTATGTATGCTTTTATCATGAAAGGCTCTGTAGTAGTGCTTTGAGCTCTTAAACATGCCTACTTGTTATCTGTTTTGACATGCCATGTTGCTGAATCATTATGAATTGCGATATTGACATGGGTGTTACTATTTTTGATCCTTTTGGCTTATGGTCAGTAAGGGACTTTTGTTCTATGCTTTGAGTAGATTCATGCCATGCCATGTTTTGCTATTATAAGTTCCTGTAGCATGTTGTTTTCTTGCTCTGAACATTGCTACGATGCTGATTTTGCCATGTTTTTTCCATAAGTCTGTGAAGCTGATATGTTTGCACTTTTGCCATGCTTGTTTGAACCTGTTATGTGTGATTAGCCATAGCTCAGTGTTCATCTTTTGTCAAGCATCTTGAGTAGATCACTGCCATATGCTTTTTTGGTATGTTTGGGTGCAGTAGCTTAATTTCTTGCTAAGTGGTATCATCTTTGTTAATGGCAGATTTTGCCATTCTTGTTTTGCTTGTCATTTGCAAACCGTGCATCCGATTCGGTGATCTTTATATCGATTTCAACGAAATCATCTCATCTTTCAGTGGCATACTTGGTTTGCCAAGTTGATGCCTGGTTCATCATTTTCCTTCGAATGGCCTTCCGCATATCACATCTCGCATATCATGTCATGTTTTGCATCATGTTGCTTGTGCATTGCACGTGATTTATTGTGGTTCCTTTGTTTGTGTTCTTGCTTTGGGTAGAGCGGAGGCAGTATGTGAGCGAGGAACCTGTTGAAACTACGAGGATCAAGCTTTCGACAACTCTGAGAACATTGCGAGGCAAGATGACCATACCCTCGAAATCACTTCTATCTTTGCTATGCTAGTTGCTCGCTCTTTTGCTATGCCTATGCTGCGATGCCTATCACTTGCTATCATGCCACCCATATTGCCATGTCAGCCTTAACCATCCTTTTCTAGCAAACCGTTGATTGGCTATGTTACCTTTGCTCGGCCCTCTTATAAGCGTTGCTAGTTGCGGTGAAGTTGAAGTTTGTTCCTTGTTGGAACATGGAGATGTTGTTCCTTGTTGGAACATGTTTACTTGTTGGGGATATCACAATATATCTGCTATAATTAATGCATCTATATACTTGGTAAAGGGTGGAAGGCTCCTTATGCAGTGTTTTGTTCCCTCTTGCCACCTAGTTTCCGTCATACGGTGTTATGTTCCTTGATTTTGCGTTCCTTACGGTTGGGTGATTTATGGGACCCCCTGACAGTTAAGCTTTGAATAAGACTTCGTCCGGCAAGGCCCAACTTTGGTTTTACCATTTGCCACCTAAGCCTTTTCCCGGGTTTGAGCCGAGGGTCATCTTTATTTAACCCCGGACGGTGCTCCTTGGTGCTGGCCCGAACAGACGAACTCTGGGGCCACCGCAGGGCAACTCGAGGCTGGTTTTACTGCGTAGGCTGACCTATCGGTGTGCCACGAGAGCGAGATATGTGCAGCTCCTATCGGGATTTGTCGGCACATTGGGTGGCTTTGCTGGTCTTGTTTTATTCTTTGTCGAAATGTCTTGTAGTCCGGATTCGAGATTGATCGGGTCTTCGGTAGAAGGAATATCCGTTGACCGTGAGAGCTTATAATGGGCTAAGTTGGGACACCCTGCGAGGTATTATCTTTGAAAGCCGTGCCCATGATTATGAGGCAGATGGGAATTTGTTAATGTCGGTTGTAGAAAACCCGAAGTTGACCTCAATTAAAATACACATCAACGTGTGTTAGCGTGATGGTCTCTTCTCGGCGAGTCCGGAAGTGAACACGGTGTTGGAGTTATGTTTGGCGTAAGTAGTTCAGGATCACTTCTTGATCGCTACTAGCTTCACGACGTGCTTTGCTTCTCTTCTCGCTCTCTTTTTGCGATGTAGCCACCATATATGCTAGTAAACTTGCTGCAGCTCCACCTCATACGTCCTTCCTATAAGCAAATAGTCTTGATCTCGGGTGTGAGATTGCTGAGTCCCGTGACTCTGATTCTACCAAAACGATTCACGAGTGCCGGCGATGCGGTCAGGTGGCGCAACCCGAGCTCAAGTGGGAGTTCGGACGAGGCGTGGTGTTACTATGTGTCTTTCGATGATCGATAGTGGTGCCAGTTGGGACGATCGGGGATCATGTAGCATTGGGGTATCTTCTTTTATTTTGGTTCCGTAGTCGGACCTTGGCTATGTTACCGCTTGCTCAGCCTCTTATAGCGCTAAGTTGTGAAGTTGAAGTTTGTTCCTTGTTGAACATGGAGATGTTGTTCCTGTTGAACATGTTTACTTGTTGGGGATATCACAATATATCATCTATAATTAATGCATCTATATACTTGGTAAAGGTGGAAGGCTCGGCCTTATGCCCGGTGTTTTGTTCCACTTGCCACCCTAGTTTCCGCCATACCGTGTTATGTTCCTTGATTTTATGCTCTTACACGGTTGGGTGATTTATGGACCCCTTGACAGTTCGCTTTGAATAAGACTCGCCCAAAGAAGGCCCAACTTTGGTTTTACCATTTGCCACCTAAGTTTTTTCCCCGGTTTTGAGCCCGAGGGTCATCTTTATTTTAACCCCCAGACCGTTGCTCCTTCGAAAAGGCCCGAACCTGAGCAGATCATGGGGCCACCACGGGCAACTCGAGGGCTGGTTTTACTCAGAGGTCGACTCTATCCGGTGTGCCCGAGAACCAGATATGTGCAGCTCCTATCGGGATTTGTCGGCACATTCGGGTGGCTTTGCTGGTCTTGTTTTATTGTCATTCGAAATGTCTTGTAGTCCGGATTCCGAGATTGATCGGGTCTTCCCAGAGAAGGAATATCCTTCGCTGACCGTGAGAGCTTATAATGGGCTTGTTGGGACACCTCGCAGGTATTATCTTTCAAAGCCGTGCCCGCTATGAGGCGATGGGAATTTGTTAATGTCCGCCAGAAAACCCAAGTTGACCTCAATTAAAATACACATCAACCAAGCTGTGTAGATGATGGTCTCTTCTCGGAGTCCGGAAGTGAACACGGTGTTGGAGTTATGTTTGACGAAGTAGTTCAGATCACTTCTTGATCGCTACTAGCTTCACGACCGCGTTTGCTTCTCTCTCGCTTCTTTGCGTATGTAGCCACCATATATGCTAGTCGCTGCTGCAGCTCCACCTCACAACTCGTCCTTCCTATAAGCTTAAATAGTCTTGATCTCTGGTGTGAGATTGTCTGAGTCCCCGTGACTCACAGATTCTACCAAAACAGTTGCGGTGTGCCGACGATACCAAAGCAGGTGACGAACCGAGCTCAAGTGGGAGTTCGACGAGGAACGTGGTCGTTACTTATGTGTCTTTTCCCGATGATCAGAGGGTGCCCAGCTTGGACGATCGGGATCTGTAGCATTTGGGGTATCTTCTTTTATTTTGGTTCCAGAGTTTTAACCTTGAGTGTACTCAATGATGGATGTTTATTTATGTATTGTGTGAAGTGGCGACTGTAAGCCAACTATGTATCTCTTTCCTTATGTATTACATGGGTTGTGTGAAGATTACCTCACTTATGGACATTGCTTTCAATGCGGTTATGCTCTCTAAGTCGTCTCGGCTACGTGGGAGATATAGCCGCATCGAGGGCGCTATAAGTTGGTAATCGTGAGCCTTCCTCGACTTAGGAGCCCCTACTTGATTGTTTGTCATGGCTTGTTGAGTCTAGAACGGAAAATGTTTTGAGTCTTAGGATTATATATATCTGAGAGTAGGATTCTTTTTACTCCCCGCCTCTTCGCCTCTCTGTGAGGTCTCCCCGACGAGAAGTTTTGACTTCCTCTCCTCAAATTTCACTAAAAATTTTTTAGGATCACGGGTATCTTGGGATTGTTCCGATGGTTTTGTGACGAGAACATTTTACTTGGTGCCTCCGACATTTAGGGGTTGTGGCAAGTCCCGGGAGTTGAGCTCCAAGGTGTTGTCGCCACAATTTTATCGCTAGCAGAATCGAATACCTAGTTTTACCGACATCAAATCTCTTTTGTGCAGCTTGTTGGTGAGATAACCCCGATAACCCAAGATCGCAGCTCGAGTATTGCCATGACTTGTATAATTATGTTTTTGGAAGGTCGAGGTACACGATTTCCGAGGATTTCTTGGTTATGTGTTGACGGATGGATACAAATGATCTAGGTATTGTTAGTTTGGGTGATATATTTTGTGTCCAGATCCCCAACACCGATTGCATAACCGTAAAGTTTCGGAGTTTATAGGTGGGATTCATGTAGATCCTAGCATTTCTTCCCGCAGATATTTGGTTCTGTGATTGGGTAATCCTTACCACTTATTTGTTCTAGTCTTACCTTGTTATTTTTTCATCAACCCTTAATCAAGTGGCTTCTCACCTTAATGGACGCGGATGATTAGCTTTTGAATTCGCTCGCTCATCCTTGTTCAATGTTTATTGTGAAGACTATATGTTGCAATTTCTATCCGCTGATTCTACTTGTCTATTTGTCTATCAAAGTGCTAACGGATGTCACCTCTTCAGATGGCTCCGCTTAACGCCTGTAATCCGGAACGGAATGATGGGAATCACCGAACCTCCACCTCCACCTCCGCCTCGAGGCTCCGGCAAGCTATCATGGCAGCCACCAATGCCAATGCTCGATGATTTTGCAGCTCTTGCAAGAGCGCACTCTAAGGGCAAGGCAATCAAGGAAATCAAGGTCAAGGCAACAACCAGCCGACTTTGCTACTCTCACCGGGCCTCGCTAATCAGCCAAGTCTTTCGCTTCAGGTCGAGGCCACAGACGCCGACGATTGGCTTGTGGACATCTCCAAGCATTTTGATTGTAGCAATGTCGCACCGAGGACTTTGTCAAGTTTGCATCATTTCAACTCAAGGACCAAGCTGCCGAGTGGTACCAGAATACAAAGATTCCAGAGGAGGTCGTCATTACTCGGGATGAGTTCCACCGAGACTTCAGAGCTCACCACATTCAAAAGTGTTGTTGAGAGCAAGCGTGAGGAGTTCCGCAATCTCAAGCAAGGCAACATGTCCTGTAGTCAATACAATATCCAGCCTGTAAACTCGCCGCTTGTATAAGCAAGACGTCCCCGATGAAAAGAGTATGATCTATCAATTCAGAGGTGGTATTAGAGAAGATCTGCAATTAGCTCTTGTGCTTTTTGAGCCGTAAAAGTATGATGAATTCTACAACATGGCATCAAGCAAGAAGCTGCCCAGCTCAAATGTGAGGCTTCTAAGAAGAGAATCGGGATGCAGTCACTTCTTCTTCCTCTCAAGTGGCAGCTAAGCAGAAGTTCTACCTTCCTCCTCCTCCTCCGCCACCCTTTATCGCCAGAAGAACTCAGTGGCCGTGGATCTTCCCACCCACCCAACCCAAGCTATCGTAACAAGTCTAATTCTCAAGCTCCAAGGTCAAGTGCTCCTTACCACCGTCCGCCTTCGTGAGGTGACTTGCAACAAGTGTCAAAGAAAAGGTCACTATGCGAACAAGTGTTTAACTCAGAGGCGCCTTCCGCCTCCTCCCGTGAAATCTTCCAGAATGCAAAGGGTCAAGCATAATCCAAAGCATGCCAAGGTCAATATGATGAATGCAGCTCAAGCGGAGGAATCTACTGATGTGATAATGGGTAATCTCTCAGTTAATGATATTCCCGCAAAATTTTTATTTGATACCGGTGCATCGCATTGTTTCATGTCTAGATCATTTGTTGCAAAGCATGATTTCATTTCGAAATGTTGGAAAAACCCTTGGGAGTTGTTTCTCCACTTTCTTCTATGAGGGCTACCACAAGGATTCCAGATGTTTCTATCAAGATGGGCGATTATAGATTTCTGCTAAACCGTTGTCCTTGGTGACCCGGATATTGATCTTATTCTCGGATGTGTTGGTTTCTTATAGAAAAATATTGTGAAGAATAATCCACTTGAGTCGGCTTCCAAAGCGCCGGTTTAAGAAATATTGGTCTTGAAATACTCATCCGATATTCAACCGGTTTGAAGATGTAGAACTTGCCGCTATCATTGCCAAAACTGCCGGGTTATAAAACCGATAATTCCTGTGTTATGATTGTTGCCAACGCCGGGTTATGATGGTTGGTGACCTGGTCAATCCGTTTGCTCAAAACAGAGAATTTGAAAATAGTTCTTCCATAATAATATAATACCTGTAGCCCCCAAGTCTTGAGTAGAACAAAGTGATGGCTTAAGACTTGTTTCAATATAAATACTGCCACTTAAGAAGAAATCCATGTTGTTCATCCCACCACTTAGTAAAAACTGAATACTCCATATTATGTAGCCCCAAGTGCCGGGTCATTATGCAATAATAAGCAGGGACTTTGTAGGTATAATCATATAGATTTGAGCAATGATGTAGCCCCAAGGGCCGGCTCAAGAAGATAATATTGAGCTGGGACTTAATATATACTTCAATGAAAATAACATCATATGATGTAACTCCCATCATGGGACTTGAATCCACGCCCACAAGGTTAAGAGCCTTGTGCTTTACCAACCGAAAGCAATGGACCCTTCAATATAATGAATAAAAAGCTTTGTACCTTCAACTGCTGATGTGAGCAATTGGCAGCTCTTCAAAGGTCGCACTCATTATAATATGATGAGTCGGGTCTTCAATAATATGAGCAAAAATTACTTTGATTAGCTCGCAAGTGTCATGGTGCATGCTTGCAGCGACATGAGACTTGCATATTTAATATAATCTCAACTTAAATAATGTAGCCCCAAGTGTCGGGTTGTAAGCCTCGCAGAACTCGACTATTCCTTCAATTGTAGAATAAATTATATCCATTGATAATATGATAGCCATTGCGCTAAAGCGACTTTGAAAACCTTAATCATAATACTGGTTATTGATAACCATAATGGAAATCCAGCCATGTTGGCTATTTAAGATAATATAATCCGTATGAAAAATTCATCCAATATCATAATGAAAATTCAGCCAAGTTTGGCTATTTGAATAATATAACCCAATCATTTATAAGCGCATGATTCCAATGGCGCAATCCAAATATATATCGCGACGATAGTCCAAAGCCAGGCCGTTTAATAAACGCCAAGCATTTATAATCATGCTTTATTCAACCTGTTTCAGATACAACAAGTTTAAAATGTCCTGGCGGTTTATCACGGACGGGTCAAGAATAATCAAATATGAAATATATCATACCTGTGATATTGAATCACATTGCTGGTTTGACCAACTTTATGTAGTAAAAGTGATAACCCCAATCTTGAGTAATGATAACTCCTTTCATACTGTGCGGCTGTTGATGATAAACCGCACTGGTTGTGATAAACACCGTTTAACCATATATAATATCTGCACTCAGAGTCAAACCAGACTGGCGGATAGTCTCCGGATTATGATTTGATCATGTAATCGACAACTTGTAATTGAAAGTCAAGTCGGGTTAATGAACACCGGTTTACTCCATAATAAGATGGTAACATAAAATCAAACCGGCAAATAGTCTCCGGATTAGATTTGACTGTTCCGCCAATTTGTAATTGACAGTTTGAACCGATTAATAATGTCAGTTTGAAAACACAACAAAGAAATAATTTAAAAGAGAACAAAATTCAAGCAAAGGCAAATATAAAACCATTGCAAATGAGGCTTTGAGCCGATCAAGAGGCATTACTATGGTCGGACACCACCAAGCCCCCAAAAGGCGAGCTATGGTTCGAGTCAGCCAGTCCCCAAATGATGCATTGGCATTACGCCGATCAAGAGGTGTAGCGATGGTTCGGTTCACCAAAGCCCCAAGTGATGCTGTGGCACTAGGCCGATCAAGAGGCGTGACTATGGTTCAGACGCGACCACAAGTCCCCAAGTGATGCTGTGGCTTTACCACCAAATGGCATTGCTATGGTTCGGACACCACCAAGGCCCCAAGTGATATCAGTGGCATTGCGCCGATCAAGAGGTGTGACTATGGTTCACATACGACCAAGCCCCCAAGTGATCAATAATATGATAAGCCAACAAGGCATGATACCCATGTTTGAACCGCGCATCATGGCAGCAGGTCCTCTTGGCACCCTTTAACTTTTTGCAAGAGATAAATCCTTCTTGAACCGGATTTTGAACCGATATTTGAGAGCTTCAAAGCTTTATGGAGACATCTTTCCTTGAACCGGATGTTAAACCGAATCTTCATTTTCAGCCGAAATTTTCTCGACGGCCTTTAAACTTGAACTTCATGAGAAGTTAATTCTTTTGAACCGGACATTGTTAAACCGGATTTGAGAGCTAAAGAGCTTTGTGAGAGAACAGATTTCTTGAACCGGATTGTAAACCGGATATTTGAGAGCTTCAGTGAGACTGACTTTCCTTTAGCCGGATTTTAAACCGAATCCTTTCTCGATGATCCGAACTTCTTCCTTGAGCCGGGATTTTGTAACTGCATATACTTATTAAGCCGGAAATTTTCTCGACGGGCCTTCAAATAATGTGAGCCTCCGGACCGGGTTATCTTTCCTCCATCGCCCCGGGTTCTTAAATTTGCTGGCAAGATTTGCTTAGTCATGTTATCGTGAGTCTCCCAGTCTCAAGGTGACTCGAGGAGTTGGCTTGAAACTTCCATATTTGGTGGTTCACGACTCATTGGTGTTGATAACACGATGCAAATCCACGTAAGGTTGTGATGATCGCGCGGGTTATAATGATCCCGTATGAGCCGTGTCAAGAATCTCGCCAATGGTTCCTTCCAATCGCGATTTGAAGTTAACCAAACCGTAGTGGCGGCGATTTTTGCGCTTGCCCATTGAGCCATCCAAAGGCAAACGGCGTGTTGATTGTATACGATAATTTGCCTCCTTTTTGTTGAAAGAAAACTGGCTACCAAGCTGTGACTTGCTCATACTCAATAAACAGCTCATGTAGATAGGTGCGCCCTAGATGTTGATGTAGACCAGGCCGCGAGAGACGGACGACAAAAACGACCGCAACATCGAGACAGCTCGATAGATGAGTCGGTTGGCATTGTAAACCGTGCGAACGGGGAAAATCGCACCGTGTCATAAACCAGACGGACGGGCGAGTTAATCGTGGGTGTGGTCCGCAAGTTGATGTAAACCGCCACGTGGACGGCAACTTGCTCATGTTCATTCCTCGTGGCATGATCCGGATGAAACGCCAAGCAGTATGTTGCTAGCACGCCTCCCGCGTCTGTAATATAACACCTCATTTGTAATGAACAATTGTCCCTGCCAAAATATTGCAGATCAAGACAAAGATAAACTGCTCTTTGACAAAAAGAATATGTGCCAATAAAGTATATTTTAGATGGATATCACCGATGTGCCAGCCGGAAATAATCCGCCATGAAATTGATGATTGCTAGGTGAAATTGAAGTCGCCACGGTGAATCGCCATGCGTGGTAAACCGTGCAGATGGGTGAGTCGGTCTGGGGCGGCCGACGAGTCAGTCCCATGTGTTGATGAAGGGGGCGGCGATTTGATCACGTATCCATCCAAGAGTATGGCACGACAAGCCTTAGTGCAATAATGTTGGCGCCGCCTTTGGCGACATCTTTGTAACAAATAATAGTCCCGCGAAAAACATCATCGACTGCAGTAATTGTTTCTTTGGAAGAAAACAATAAGTGCTTAATAAGATAAATTTAGATAGATATCACCGATGTTTATGAATGACAGATGATCTGTACATAGACTCTTTGTATGTGGTAGTAGTTGTTGCAACAGACTTTGAATGCACTTGTAATAGTTTGACCTTTACAAGACCCTCTTCGTGGTGACCATTTAAATGATGTCTTGGAGGTATTAACCATCCAAACAGTCGACAATGTCAATCCTCCGGTGGCTTATTAAAACCGGAGCTGCTGCCATGATCGACTTAAAAACTGTACTGTGATGCACACAAGTCTCGCTGCTTAAACAGATGCTGGTCATCCTGCACTACCAACTCGACGGGCTATGATGGTGAAGGAGGCCGCACGGCTGTAAAACACTAAAACTCAACGGGCGCGAACGCTGCGGCGACCAGCAGTTAACGGGTTGCTTGGCGCCGGGCAGCTCAAAGGCTCGAAACCGCGCTTTTTTAAAGGCGGCTCGCAGTGACTCAGAGAAGTGGAGCAAAGCGGCAGCGGATCGACTCACAGCAGCGGGCTGTTGATTTGGCGGTTTACGGGTTAGGGAATTCCATGGTGATGTCAAGCAGGTGAAGTCACGGCAGAGGCAGCCGGACTCAAGTGACTCATCGCTACCGAGCTCAAGGCAAGAGAAGCTCGAGGCGCCGGCGATTTTAGCAGAGATGGGGTGATCCGTGACCTGAAGGGCCGATTTGAAGATGCCAGCGACTCGTGCACAGCTCATGGTGGTGGAGGTGACCCGCGACAAGGGCGATTTCGCAAGCGGTCGGCAGAAGGCGCGAGGCCAAAGCGGCTTGGCATGAGCAGCCCGAAGCGGAGCCGACGAGTTGAGAAGATCGATGCAGAGGTCGGGCGATGGCAGCTTTGGCGACTCAGCCAATCTGTTTTTGGGTCGTATGCTTTGCCAAGTCCAAGTCCGCCTCACCTTCCGGGTCGAGCTGTCTGTGGTTCACTCAATCCGGGCTTCCTCCAAGCAAAGGCTTTTTTGTTCCTTTTTTTATGGAAAGGTAGCTGATCGACGCTTCCTCTTTGACTTGTATGTAAACACGGTAGTTTCCTTAGGTAGATGTAGCGATTTGGAGAAAACCGATATGAACTTGTGACTCCTCTCACCTCCAAGAGTAGTCAGCGCAATCGCTGCAATTTTTCTTCTCGGTAGTAGCAAAGACCATGGACGAGGAATTGCAACTTGCAATGAACAGATCATGTCAAGCTCGGCAGCGAGCTAGCCAGCGATTCACGGACGGGCTGACTCATGAAACAAAGGGTCAACAAAGTCGAAGATGCCGTGGTCGGCTCGGAGCGGGAATCCAGGAGAAAAATCTTCTTCCTTCAACTACTAATAGCTTAGCAAATCCCTAGATGATGGTATTGGTTTTATTCCGTGAAGAAGCAACTCCCAAAATTAATTAGATCTCGAACGACGAGCTGCAACTAATGTATACTAATTCACCATGGCACTTTAACCGCGGTAGCCGGATGATATTGAAACCAGAACGGATTTGTCCGAGACTATCCGGATTCAGACGATATACCTTTTTCCATTAAAAATTCGCGACTTAACAGCTTGTCGGATCGCCACCACCTCGGGCGGATCGTGAGGACAGGCCGCTTTTTCTCGCCGACCGATAGAACTTTGGCTGATTCTGAATTTTGACGGATCGTATGAACGCACATGCACACATAAGCACAACCCTGATTTCCTTTGACTTGTCCGCTGTACCTGTGGTTTTCATGGCGGGTTATCCAGCGTGATTGTACTGCGTCGGGCTCTTCTTTCATCTCGACTAGCTAACTTCTTGATCCCCGAGAGATCCCTTCAAGAACTCAACACCATCGTAGGCGCCAGCCCCACGGTGGGCGCCAACTATCGTGGAATTGTCACGGCAGATGTCCTTAGTGTTAGGACTTAGTCGCGAGGCCAACGATCTATGTGGTAGCTTGAGAGGGGTTGAGCGGACGAGACGCGAGGTTTTACCTGTGTTCGCCCTCCTCGGTGGAGGTAAAAGCCTACGCCCCGCTTCATTGATATTGATGATGATGATCACTGTTACACGAAAGTGCTTCAACCGAGAGCTATTGTCTAAACCTAACTTGTCCAACTTGTGGAACTTGTCCCCTTTGGGGAGCCCTGCCCCTCCTTATATATGTTGAAGGGCGGTTTACATGTGGAGTCCTATTAGGATTAGGACTAGTCTATCTCTAATACAAACCGATACAAGTCCCGGTCTTAACTCCTTGTAAAATATTCCTCATGCCTTCCTCTTAAACCGCCCACAATAGTTGAACCGCCTTCGATCCGCCGCCAGGTTACTAATGAACCGCTAAGACCGGGCGGTAGCCCGTGAACCGCCAAGCTCCGGGGGGTTACCAAGGAGTTGTCTGCATCGCCGGGTTAACTTCCTACGGTTTACACCAAGGGTATATCCTCGACAGATGGATCGGCTTTCAAAGACAAAGCTCAGCTTGATTGTGCTGCTGTGAAATCAATTGACTCACTCTTCTAATGATGTGATCATCTATGCCGCCGTGATGAAACCATTCGGTTGTTTTCTCTCAATGAGAAGGGCGAATTGGATGCTATCTCTCAGATTCCAAATAAGCTAGAGTACCAAGATGTCTTTCCGTAAGAGCTTCCGTATGCCTCCTCATCGCCGCTTGAATTTTATCGATCTTGAGCCCGGCATCGAACCCGCTTGCAAGCGCCCATACAAGCTTGGACCTGATGAGCTGAAGGAATTGAAGAAGCAGCTCGATGAACAAGAGCGTCTGGTTTGATCGCACTGAAGTTCATCTCCTTGGGGTTGTGGTGTTCTTTTGTCCATAAGAAGGATGGCACGGACCGACCGCAAGGCCGATTACCGCCCATTGAATAAGAAGACTATCAAGAACAAGTATCCACTTCCCAACATCAATGAGCTTTTCGAGCAACTCAAAGGTGCTAAAGTGTTCTCCAAGCTTGACCTTCGATGGGTTATCATCGATTCAGATTCGTGAACAAGATATTCCCAAGACAAAGATTCGTAATGCTTCTTTGTTCTTATGAATATACCGTCATGTCTTTCGCCTTGTCAATGCTCCTCCAACATTCTCTCGGATGATGAACTTCATATTCAACCCTACACCAATGAATTCTGCCTTGGTCTATCTTGATGATATTTTGGTCTTCCAAGAATAAGAAGGATCATGCCAAACATTTATTGGTGCTAGACAAGCTCAGAGAGTATCAATTTATGCTAAGTTCTCCAAATGTGAATTTTGGCTTGATGAAGTGCTTTATCTTGGTCATATCATCTCCGCCAAGGGCATCGCTGTTAATCCCGAGAAGGTGTCTGCAATTGTGAGTTGGGAACCTCCTCAGAATGTCAAGCAGCTCCGCAGTTTTCTTGGTCTTGCAAGCTATTGCCGAAGATTCGTTGAGAACTTCTCCAAGATTGCAAAGCCTCTTTCCAACCTTCTCCGTAAGCATGTGAAGTATGTCCGGTCTCCCGAGTGTGACGTTGCTTTCAATACTCTCAAAGAGAAACTCGTCACAGCCTCCCTGCCTTGACTCCTCCCGATGAATCCAAGCCATTTGAAGTTTTCTCGTGATGCTTCTTCAAGGTCTCGGTGCTGTGTTAATGCAAGAGAAGAGAGTTGTGGCTTATACCTCTCGTCACCGAAGCTCAACGAAAAGAACTACCCCACTCACGATCTTGAGTTGGCAGCTTGTCCATGCATTGATAACATGGAGACATCTCTTGTTGGGAAGGAAAGTGGACATTTTCACCGATCACAAGAGCCTCAAGTATATCTTCACTCAACCCAACCTCAACCTCAGCAGACTCGATGGGTCGAAATGATTCAAGAGTACAACCGAGTATTGAATATACTCCGGCAAGGCCAATGTGATTGCAGATGCTTTGAGCAGAAGGCTTATCGCAACAGCTTTAATCCTCAAGCCCTTCCAACTGGATCTTTGTGAAGCTCAAGCTAAATCTTCAAGTTGTTCCACAAGGCTTTCTTGCCAACCTCATAGTCTCCTACTTTGGAAGATCAGATTCGTGAGGCTCAACTCCTGGATGCCATGGTGAAAAAGGTGAAACGTGGTATCGACAAGGGCATTTCCAACAACAAGGCCCACGCTGATGACAAAGATACTCTTTTCTTCGAGGACCGGATTGTGGTTCCTAAGGGTGATCTACGAAAAGTCATTATGAACGAGGCTCACAATTCGCTTCTATCCATTCATCCCGAAGTATTAAGATGTACCATGACCTCAAGCAGTATATTGGTGGACTCGAATGAAGCGAGAAATTGCTCAATTCGTGAATGAGTGTGATGTCTGCAGAAGAGTGAAAGGTAACACCAAAGACCAGCTGGTCTCCTCCAACCTCATGCTATTCCGGAATGGAAGTTTGATCATATTGAGATGGACTTCGTGGACTGGATTTCCTAAGTCCAAGCGTGGAAATGATGCTATCTTCGTTGTCATTGACAAGCTTATCAAGTGGCTCATTTTCTCCCTATCAAAGAATCTATCACAGCAGCTCGCTTGGCGAGCTATACACCTCTAGGATTGTCTCCTTGCACGGCATTCCACAAGTGATCTCTTCTGCACTGTGGCAGCATCTTTACCTCCAAGTTTTGGGATTCTTTCAAGGCCATGGGCACCAACATTCGCTTCAAGACAGCTTTCCATCCTCAAACAAGTGGCCAAGTCGAGCGAGTCAATCAAACCTTGAAGATATGCTCGGGCTTGTGTCATTTCTTTCGTATGAAGTGGAAGATTGTCTTCCATATGCCGAAGTTCTCCTACAACAACAGCTTCCAAGCGAAGTTCGGCAAGGCCCCATTCGAAATTCTCTATGGCGTAAAGTGCCGATTCTCTCAATTGGTCCAAGACAGTGAACGCCAACTTCTTGGCAATGACTTGATCACGTGTCAAGAAATGTGCAAAGTCATTCGTGAGAATTCAAAGTCGCGCAATCGCGCCAAAGAGCTATTATGATGATAAGCACCGTGATGTGGCTTTTGAAATCGGAGACCATGTCTACCTCCGCCTCTCCAATGAAAGGCACTCGCCGCTTCGGTATCAAAGGAAGCTTGCCCCTAGATACGTGGGTCCTTTCAAGATCATTAGCAAAAGAGGCGATCTCGCCTATCAACTTGAGCTTCCATCCAACTTTGCAAACGTGCACGATGTGTTTCACGTGTCACAGCTTCGCAAGTGCTTCAAGACTCCTGAACGCACTATCAATTTCGAAGAAATTGACCTTCAAGAAGATCTCTCTTATCATGAGCACCCCGTTGCTATTCTTGAGGAAACCGAGCGCAAGACTCGCAACAAGTCAATCAAATTCCTGAAAGTGAAGTGGTCACACCACTCCGACCGTGAAGCCACCTGGGAGCACGAGGATCACCTCCGTTCCGAATATCCGGAGTTCTTTCAGTCCTAGATCTCGGGACGAGATCCTCTTGTAGTGGTGGAGTGTTGTAACACCCCGGATGTAACTTTCCATATTTGTAACTCCAACTCTTGCCATTTTCGGCATTGTGATATGATATTCCCTCCGTGGTTGGGTTCTTGTCTTTCGCTTTTGCATTTTGTCCATGTCATGCATTTTATATCATGTCATCATGTGCATCGATTTGCATACGTGTTCGCCTCATGATTCCAAGCATTTTTCCCGTTGTCCGCTTTGCAATCCGGCACTTATGTCCCCGCGCCCCTTTTACGCTTTTTCCGTGAGCGGTACTAAACTTTCTTAATGGACCGAGGTTTGTCAAGTGGCCTTGGTATACCACCGTAGACCACCGTCAAGTTTCGGTCATTTGAGCTCGCTTGGTACTCCAACGGTTAACCGTGACTCGCAAAAGGCCTTTTAATTTGCAGCCCAACACCCTTCAAAACAGCCCAATAACCCATCTAAGTCACTTCCATGCTCTCCGCTGCTCGATCACGATCGTGGGCAAAAAAACTACACCTCATTTGACTCTCCTAGCTCCTCTATGCCTATTTAAACACCTCCCCGTCCCAACCGGGTCTTCTTCCTTCCAAAACCCTAAAATCATCCCCGCTGGCCACGGACACGCCGCCGCCACGGGACGAAGTCACCACTACCTCAGAGCCCCACGGGCGCTCGCACTGCAGGCCACTGGCCGACGTCGCTCCCTGGCCTCACACTTCGGCCTGCTGCCGCCTGCCACCGCTGCCTGGCCACGCACATGGCCAAGGCCAAGGCCACCTCACCAAGGCTTACCACCGCTGGGCCACCGTCACGCCTGCTGCCCTGTCCCTCTGCCTCCTCCTCCGGCTGCCTCGCCTCAAGATTCTCCTCCATGAGCCAAGGCCGGGCCGCTTGGTTCCGGGTCCGATCTAGATCGGGAACCCGAGGGTTGACTTTTTCCTCAAAATTCGCTCTAAGTTTTGTCTCGTTGATTATTTCGTGGCATTTTCAACGATCATAACTTTGCATCCAGAGTCTGCGTCATGCGGTAATATGTCAAAATGTTCGCTTTGAAGAGTAGATCATTTCATCTCATTGCATCATTTTCATTTGAGCTCATCTTGATGCCCGAAATGTTGTTGGAAGAAGGCTATGTGATGTTAGTTTCGCTTTCTTAATGTAACATGCACTTTTGTTATTTTTGCTATGATTGATGTGCACCCTATGAATTTGAGTCCTACATGTGTTTTGTAATATGCCATGCCATATTTCCAGGGTGTATGCCATGTATTTTGTGATCTATGTGGTGACTAGCACAAGCATGCAAAGTAGGCTTCCTGATGTTGCTGATTTCAGCCCTGTTTAGCTGATATTTTGATGCCATGTTGTGCTACCGAGAGATCCATGCATATTTTGAGATACTTCAGTAATGATGTTTTGAACATATGGTTATGCTATATCCATCCATGCCCTTGTTTGCAATTATGGAGTGCCATAGCTTGAGTCAATCGAGCTCTACTTTTGCTATCAAATGTTTCCTGGCAGATTGTTTACATGTTATTCAATTTTGCCAAGGTTGTTGTGGTTGATCCATGTATGCTATGATGTTGTTCTTGCCATGTATGTATTCTATGCCATGTCTTCTTGATGTATGTATGCTTAGTTTATCATGAAAGGCTCTGTAGTGAGTGCTTTGAGCTCTTAAACATGCCTACTTGTTATCTGTTTTTGACATGCTCATGTTGAATCTGTTAACTAAACTTGCGATATTGACATGGGTGTTACTATATTTTCTCGATCCTTTTGGCTTATGGTAAGTAAGGGACTTTTGTTCTATGTTTTGAGTAGATTCATGCCATGCCATGTTTTGCTATTATAAGTTCCTGTAGCATGTTGTTTTCTTGCTCAACATTGCTACCGATGCTGATTTTGCCATGTTCAAGAATTTCACTAAGTCCGTGAAGCTGATATGTTTTGCACTTTTGCCATGCTTGTTTGAACCTGTTATGTTGTGATTTAGCCATAGCTCAGTGTTCATTTTTTGTCAAGCATCTTGAGTAGATCACTGCCATATGCTTTTCTGGTATGTTTGGGTGCAGTAGCTTAATTTCTTGTTGCTTGCTAAGTGGTATCATGCTGTTAATGGCAGATTTGTGCCATTCTTGTTTTGCTTGTCATTTGCAAACCGTGCATCCGATTCCGGTGATCTTTATATCGATTTCAACCGAAATCATCTCATCTTTCCAGCGGCATACTTGGTTTGCCAAGTTGATGCCTGGTTCATCATTTTCCTTCCGAGCGCCGTGATACGCATTGCATATCACATCTCGCATATCATGTCATGTTTTGCATCATGTTGCTTGTGCATTGCACCGTGATTTATTGTGGTTCCTTTGTTTGTGTTCTTGCTTTGGGTAGAGCCGGGAGACGAGTATGTGAACGAGGAACCTGTTTAGAACGCTTACGAGGATCAAGCTTTCGACAACTCTGAGAACATTGCGTGCAAGATGACCATACCTCGAAATCACTTCTATCTTTGCTATGCTAGTTGCTCGCTTCTTTGCTATGCCTATGCTGCGATGCCTATCACTTGCTTATCATGCCACCCATATTGCCATGTCAGCCCTTAACCATCCTTTTCCTAGCAAACCATTGATTGGCTATGTTACCGCTTGCTCAGCTTTCTCTTATAGCGCTATAGTTGCAGAAGTTGAAGTTTGTTCCTTGTTGAACATGGAGATGTTATTCCTTGTTGGAACATGTTTACTTGTTGGGGATATCACAATATATCTGCTATAATTAATGCATCTATATACTTGGTAAAGGGTGGAAGGCTCGGCCTTATGCCCGTGTTTTGTTCCACTCTTGCCACCCTAGTTTCCGCCATACCGTGTTATGTTCCTTGATTTTATGCTCCTTACACGGTTGGGTGATTTATGGGACCCCTTGACAGTTCGCTTTGAATAAGACTCTCCCAAAGAAGGCCCAACTTTGGTTTTACCATTTGCCACCTAAGCCTTTCCCCTGGTTTTCGCGAGCCCGAGGGTCATCTTTATTTTAACCCCCGACCAAGTGCTTCTTCGAGTGTGGTCCAACCGGCAGATCATGGGCCACCACGGGCAACTCGAGGGCTGGTTTTACTCGAGGCTGACCTATCCGGTGTGCCTCGAGAACGAGATATGTGCAGCTCCTATCGGGATTTGTCGGCACATTCGGGTGGCTTTGCTGGTCTTGTTTTATTGCTGTCGAAATGTCTTGTAGTCCGGATTCCGAGATTGATCGGTCTTCCCAGAAGGAATATTCTTCGCTGACCGTGAGAGATTATAATGGGTTGTTGGGACACCCTCGCAGGGTATTATCTTTCAAAGCCGTGCTCGCATGTTATGAGGCAGATGGGAATTTGTTAATGTCCGCTGTAGAAAACCCGTTGACCTCAATTAAAATACACATCAACCAAGGTGTAGTCGTGATGGTCTCTTCTCTATGAGTCCGGAAGTGAACACGGTGTTGGAGTTATGTTTGACGAAGTAGTTCAGATCACTTCTTGATCGCTACTAGCTTCACGACCGCGTTTTGCTTCTCTTCTCGCTTCTCTTTGCGATGTAGCCACCATATTTTGCTAGTCGCTGCTGCAGCTCCACCTCATAACTCTGTCCTTCCTATAAGCTTAAATAGTCTTGATCTCGCTGGTGTGAGATTGCTGAGTCCCCGTGACTCACAGATTCTACCAAAACAGTTGCAGGTGCCGACGATACCAAAGCAGGTGACGAACCGAGCTCAAGTGGAGTTCACGAGGAACGTGGTCGTTATTATGTGTCTTTTCCTCGATGATCAGAGTGGTGCTCAGCTTGGACGATCGGGATCTGTGTAGCATTTGGGGTATCTTCTTTATTTTGGTTCAGTAGTCGGACCTTGAGTGTACTCAATGATGGATGTTTATTTATGTACTGTGAAGTGGCTAATCGTAAGCCAACTATGTATCTCTTTCCTTATGTATTACATGGGTTGTGTGAAGATTACCTCACTTATGACATTGCTTTCAATGCGGTTATGCCTCTAAGTCGTGCTTCGACACGGGAGATATAGCCGATCGAGGGCGCATGTAAGCCCTCGTGGATTTGATGATCCATTACTTCATCCTGTGAATTATAGTGGGTGTGGCGCCTCAGATTATTATATCACGACATAGCTCATGTGAGCTTTGTCTATTGTGTTCGCCTACCGGTTTATCAGATCCGCGTGACGGTTATCATCACGGTCGTATGCCCCACGCGATCCGTAGATCGATCTTGTATATTTTGCCTTATCCTCCAATATATCTCGCAAGTCTGGCGCGCTTTCCCTTGCCTTGGAACTTTTTGAGCGGCCGGGCGTGGCTTGAGCGGAGGGCCGAGAGGTTTTTCGTCAAGCCACGGGTGGCCGGTCTGCCATGTCGTCGGCGCCGGTGACTTGGGTGCTTCTTCCTCTAATTGAGGCAACCGCTATGCTTGGGGTAGCTTTTGAGGGGCGCTCGAGTTCATACTCTTCGCCTGCAAGGACTTCACCATCCGCCGCCTAGCAGTGTCTTGGTCAGCTCTAAGTCGTTGCTGCTTTTTTGAGGCTGCTTGTCGGGCTATAAGCCCGCGCTTGAAACGCCCTGCTCGGGCGATCCTCGCATGACAAATTGTCGCCATCGAGGCTTGCCTCGCCTTCGGAGGAGGCGATAATTATCGCCCTCACCTTCTTTTTCTCGCAGACCGTCGTGCGGACTTGCTTCTCCTCCTCCCGCCTGAGTCCCGCTGATTGGGTTGTCTTCGCACTGTCCGGAGTGATATTATCTCCGTGCCGGAATCACCGCTTTGCTATGGCGGATTTAGAGCGGCGCCACGACGCCGGGCGCTTGGGCTGTTTCGAGGGGTTATCCTCCACTGCTCCATCGCTGCTCCCATCTTTTGGGATGTCCACCATGTATATGTCGATGACGAGGTGGCCTTCCAAGGTCCTCGTAGAGGCGCTGGGTCTTGGTAGTCTCCAAAGATCATCGCCCATACCGCCGATGTCTTCGGAGTCGAGGCGCAGCATGTCGGTTAGATCATCGGCAAGGCTACAAAGTGGGTGGTGGTGGGCGTTGAATTTCTTCGTCGTCTCAGAGTCCCAACCTTCCCGACCGTAGTCCGCCAGGGCTCTCCGGATAAAGAGAGAGAGTTTAGTGAATCCGTGGATGTCGCCAAAGGGCGAAAATAAAGATGTCCGCAGCAAGAACTCCATGACCGCGCCCAATCGGATTCGAGCAGGCAGGGCGCAGAGGGTTCGGAGTCCGGAGAGGAGTCCGCACCTTGGAGTCACGGCCTTCGCAAAGGACAGGGATGGAGTTCGCCCAATCGCCGCTGAGATTGTAGCCCCGAGGCGTGTCCAACCACTCGCCCTCGATCGGGAATCCGCCCGGATTAAGGGTCGGAGCGGCACCGGCGGCCTCCGTGGCACCGCTCGTGGCGTAGCTAGATCGCACTCCATCGAGACAAAGGCGGCATGCTCGGCTGTGGCTCTAATCCGCTGAAGATCAAGTCTCCGCGACATCGGCCGATAGTTCAAACTTCCAAATCTGACCTGATGGCCAGGGGCGAGCTTTCGATCTGCCCCAGATGGCTGCGTTAATTGGCCCGCAGCAAAGCCGCCAATTTAAGATCTGTCCGGAGAAAAGTCTCACCGACTGCGCCAAGTTAATGATCGGGGAGCCATCGGGCCTATCGGTGATGACACAGAGGAACTCTCAATGAAAGCACCAATGTCGGTGTCAAACCGCGGATCTCGGTAGGGGGTCCCAACTGCGGCGCCTAGGCGGATGGTAACATGAGTCAAGGGACACGATGTTTTACCTGTGTTCGGGCCCTCTCGATGGAGGTAATACCCTACCCTGCTTGATTAATATTGATGATATGGGTAGTACAAGAGTAGATCTACCACGAGATCGTAGAGGCTAAACCCTAGAAGCTAGCCTATGGTATGATCATGTTGTGTCCCACGGACTAAAACCTTCGGTTTATATAGACACCGAATAGGGTTAGGGTTACACAGAGTCGGTTACAATGGTAGGAGATCTACATATCCAGACGCCAAGCTTGCCTTCCACGCCAAGGAAAGTCCCATCCGGACACGGACGAAGTCTTCAATCTTGTATCTTCATAGTGTAGAGTCCGCCAAGATAGTTCGCTATCCCGACACCCCCAGTTCAGACTCCTCAATCGTCATGAAGGGCAAGTCACCTCCAAGCATCATGTGCACGATTTACTTACGAACGGCATCTACTACGAGCTCAAGTGCGACATCGACACCATCAACATGAAGATGCTCCACAAGCGCAAGTGCACAAGGCCCAACAAGCCCTACTTCACGCCAAGTCGACGCTTCATGAGCACAAAAGAAGTCCGCGACACGACTACCACCAAGACGGTGCACGACTACAACAACCACTTCGCATATTCGCCAAGTGCTATCAAGGCATCTTCGCTTTTGGACGACGCAGCATCTTCGCCACTTCCCACTTAGCACGCCTACCACGGCTTCATCAAGTCCAAGGCGACCACCTACAAGCGAGGGCGACACTTCCATCTTCTGAAGCCCCTCAAGGAAGATGGCCGAGCATGGGAAACTCCCTTCGGTCATGGAGACAAGCTACGAGGTGCCACATCATATGGGCCTCCAACAACAAGACGGTGACAAGAAGGTTGAGCATGGGACTATCCCTTCAACCAAGGCGGCGATAGGAGTTGAGCATGGAGACGTTTGCACCAACATCTCTCCTACACCCACATATCATGAGATGACCCAAGTGCCATGTGAGGAGATCCACCCCACCATGAGTGACATGAGTGACTCCACCATACGTGACATTGAGTGCATTTCCTATGAGAGGATGAGTGTGACCACCACTAGCCCCACACATGAGAGCATGCCACACATCCTATGTGAGGTTGAGGGCCATTTGAGTGACTCCACCAACCATATGAGTGAGAGCATCCTTGAGGGAGTGAGTGAGCCACAACACTTAGTGAGTGAGGTAGTTGACACGGCATGTGAGGCCACTATGATTTCTAACGACTTAACCTCTACTCCTAGTGTGTTTTCTTCTTTGGTGCTAGGTCTCCTACATGACGACATGCCTACCCTCGACGAGTCCATCCCTCCAATGGAGACGACGATGGCCATGGTGTACTATGATGCACCCCCCACATGGTTCCATCAAGATGAAGTTGACAACGAGTGGATCTTCAACACCTCACCTACAACACATGAGCGACGCTCCAAAGGTAACATAGGTGATGGTGCTTCTCTTGTCCCACTAGTGGACTCTCTTGACATTGATTGCTCCCATGATGTTGACCCACCTATTCCCATGCTTCATGCTAGTGAGACTTCTTCATGCCATGACTTACCTATTTATGATGAATATGATGATGAGCATGTTGAGTTGCCTAGTTGTGATGCTATGCACCATAAGTTATCTTGTGAAAATTCTATTGGTCACTTCATGTTTGACAATCCATTGAACTTGTCATATGCTATGAGTGAGATCTCCCATATTGCATCATTTCAATCTCAACATAGTAACTATGCATGCGCCATTAAAATAAACCCCATTTGCACTTATGGCATAGATGACGAGATGTTGGTCATTGGCTTTTGTTTCTCTTGTGATGATATTGCCATGCTTCCTTTACATGATTAGCGCAATTCATCTACTATACCATGCCATGATCACATTGTTCCAAATATGCATTGTTTTGGATGTTGTCAATATTCTCCATGTGATGTTTCCATTAATGCTCATGAGGAGACCCCCATAGTTTCCTCATACATATTAGGAGATCTTGATGCATTTCATACTTTGCATGATTCCCATGATAGTGTACACCATATGCATTCCATGAATAACAATGCTCTAGATATTTCTCATGATGCATTACATCCTTTGAGTCTCCATTATGACATACATCATAACAAACCTCTCATGATGGATGACATGTTTCTATATCGCGCATCTCATTTATTTGAGCATTTGCTATTTTGTGCTAACCGACACATGCACGTATGCATCATGATGGATGATGCGTACATCTACCACGCACACACAATTTTCCCTTTGTCTTTGTTTTGTGTAGGTACTCATGTATACTCGTCAACTTCTCAATCCCAAGAGTTGATGAAACAAGCTCTTGAGAGCAACGATGATTTGGGATCCCGAGGATTATCATTCCCACCATTCCCTTCGCGCAAGGACTACGCGCACCTCTTCTACTTGGCTCTCACACGGCTATGGGCTATATATCACTTGTTACCTTATGCTCATTTTCCCGTGTTCGCTTTGCATGTTATTTTACTCCTATGCCTTTGACATGCAATTGTGACCCTTGCTTGCATCTACCCATGGTTCACCATTATGCTACTCCTATGTGTATTTGCATGCTTGGTGGAGATCCTAGTAGCTTTTTCCATGATTTCTTTGTGCCCCATGCTATTCATGCTATTGTCCTCATATCTTGCTTTCATGTTTGTTCTATGTCATGTGATTTACTCATGCCCACTACTTGCACACATGACATACTTGCCATGATTCCTTCTAGTACGTTGCATCTTCGCACTACTAGCTTGCTTGACTTGATCTCTATGATTGCTTGCTATGTTGCTTAACCATGTTCCACTATCACTTGCTTTCTTGGGTTGATGACATATATGTTCATGCCTCTCACATGATATATCTTGTTTATTGTCGCTTGCCTCCTATAGTTGCCTCTATGCTTAATGATCTTGGAGACTTGGACACTTCACTTGTGATGCATGCTTGTTTGATTGAGCCTATTGCATTTGGTTGTTATCGCATCATATGCCTCCATACTACGAAATGCTCCCTTGTCCTTTCTCATGATGAGCATGATGCATAAACTTGTTGGGTATCTTACCACACGAATGATAGGTTTTGCACTTCCGCTACCCTCATTTGTTTTTCCGAGTGTTTGTCATGTTCTTTCATTTTGAAGGATTCACAAGGCGGTAATATCACGAGACAACTTGGTTATGTGAAGGCATACAAGATGCGCAACTCCATCATCCTTGAGAACCTCCTAAAGGTGACCTCCTTCCCTTTGAGCCATCTTCAAATATGCATATTGGATGGGTCACTCTTTCATTGTTGTTTCCTTCTTGTTGTCTACATGATACATCTCGCGAACGGAGGAACGACATTGGTGATTGGCTCTATGGACCTTCACATTGAGGAGCGCTCTCACTTCTTGGATGCACCTTCGGAACTTCACTCATGCCTCGATATCGAGTTTTGGTACACCAACACCTCCATATTTGTTGATTGTGCTCATACATGTCATGCTCGATGGACTTATCATACTCACCACAAGTTTGCACCCTATGCATGGATTGACTCACATTATGCTTGTCTTGTTGCATCTATTTCCATGTCATCCATGATATATGAGCTTTTGCACTTCCTTAGCAAATTTGTTGTGATATACCTTGATGGCATATTCATACATCATGATCATAAGGTCCACCATCAATTGCATGATAGAATACACATGTTGAGCATACATTGCCATATTCATGCTATTGATAAACCATCCTCTATGACATCATTTTGCACAATGGTAGAATTTGTCGCTTTGTGCACCATGCTAATTATTCCATGAATGCATTGCATCTCATTCTAGATCATCTAGATAAGCTTCATGCATTTTGTCACGACCAATCTTGCCGCACGGACTCATTCTTACATGATGGACACTTTGTGTGCGCTTAACCATTGTATTTCCGAGTGTTGCTTGTGTTTGCTCTTTTGCATGTCTATCACTCCCATGACACCTTGACTACTTGGATTATGCCATGTCTTCAACTTCGTCCAACTACAAGTCCGCTCTATGACAACCGCTTCCATGGTGATGAGGATCACGATCCGAGGTCGGATCTTTCCTAAGGGGGAGATGATGCGAGCATCCCACGCTCATCCCCATGTACACCCGACTACTCTCCAAACCCCAAGAGGACATATGACGAGACCTCTAACATACGCCATTGGACACAAGGTGAACTCGCCCTCTCCGAATCATCACTTTCCATATGTGAGACATGGCTACTACCTCAAACATGTGTGCTTGCATGTCCAGAACCAAGAGGAAGGCCATGGAACAACTACGAGCATTGGACAAGACGGCGAGGACACCAAGTACAAGGACCAAGAGAAGAAGCTGCCTGGTTACAGCCGCCGGACGTCCGACCAGGACCGGACATCCGACGAACTCCAGGCTCCGGACGACCGGCCCCCTCCGTACGTCCGACCGAAGCGCACCCGAGCCGAATCTACGGATGTCCGAAGAGCACCGGACGTCCGGACCTTCCTGAGCCTCCGGACGACTGGCCCCCTCCGGACGTCTGACCGAAGCGCACCCGAGCCGAATCTATGGAAGTCCGAAGAGCACCGGACGTCCGGGCCTTCCCGAGCCTTCGGACGACCTGAACCTCCGGACGTCCGCTACTGTGGCGCTGCCATGTGTTGGGCCGCAGCCCATGTACCCTTCACTTACCCCTTCGTGGCCCTAGACTATATATACCTCCACCTCCTCCTAGTTAGAGATAGCGTTGATTTAGCTCATTTGTAAGATAGAGTCATTAATCATATCGGATCTCCTCCTCGAGAGACCGCGCCTCTTCGGAGAAGATCCACCATGGATTCAAGACCCTTTACGGGAAGATCCTCGTGGATTCAAGACCTCCTCTCGGAGAAGAACGGCTACCGCTTGTATCGCCCTCTTGTTGACTTTGGATCATGTATCTCCTTTGTGTTCATCGATCTAGCACATGTGTGATTGATCTTGTTGGTTTGAGTGATTCTTTGTGTTTTCCCCGTGATTTCCCTCATGCTCTTCCGCTGCTCTTCGTGTTCCTCGTAGGGATCCTCTCCAAACGTGAAAGATCGCCCACATAGGGTTCCGCCTACATCACACTTTCAAAGTGCTTACTAAACAACCATTGAGACGAGAAATAGTAGCTCGTAGTTAGATTACGCCCGCCCTTAGGGCATCTCCAAGATGGAACGCCTCCCGCGACCATTCAAACCGCTGAAGCCATTCAATCCCGATCAGATCGATCCATGGAATGGTCCGGACGCATTTTCTCTTGCAAACCGAAGACAAAAGTGGGGGTTTACAGGAGTCCGGACCGATCCCAAGTCCGTTTTCTGACCCGCCCTAGCCCACCAAAAATCCCTTCCCCTCCCGCGCGCTCTAGCCGGCGCCAGCTGCCTACATTCATGTCGCTGTAGAGAGCGCCACTCAACATTGAAGGCGGCTCAGGGCAGACACGACATCTCACTGCCTCTACCATTGGACCGGTGCGCCGTCCGAGGGCACCGCCCGCGACGCGTCTTCGGTGTCCGCGCCTATTCAATGCCGGTGATGCGTGACTGGACGAGACGGGACAGATATCTACTACGCCCGTTCAATGCTGCTATCCATCCATCTACCGCCATTAAGCAGGCTCGCCGCCGAGAAACCCACTCCAACGCCGCATATTGATGCACCCGGACGCCTGGCCTCACCGGAATCCGCTATATAAGGCAGCCACACCCGGCTAACTCCACACCACAACACCAGCCCCTCCACATCCTCCTTCCTTGCACTGCATCCACCAAGGCCGACTTGCCAGCCAGCTCACCCGAGGTCTCCGACGACACCACGATGGAGACGGGCTTCAACGACTACCCCGACCTCAAGCCCTATGCACGCCAAGCCACCATGGAGCAAAGCGAAAGTAGTTCCGCCATGGCGGAGGTGCAGCCTGTGTCGGCGCTTTGTCGGTGTTCCAAAGAAAGCAGTATGAACAACGGTACAACTTATTCCTCCTGGAGCAGCACCAGCTGGCAGAGGGTCAGATCTACAGCAATCGCGTGAGCGAGGAGGCCGTGGCGAACTCCAAATTGCATGGAGAAGCGCACATCTACGATGCCGCCCAAGGCCGCCGCTGTTTCTGGGAAGCGGCCGCCACGGAGGCGCAGCTTCAGGCGATCACAGAGGAGAACAATGCCATTTGCGCCTCCTATGCGCAGCCGACGAACTATCAGCAGACACGGTGGGACGAAGACAGCGTCGGCGCTACCATTTCCATCATGGACCTCACCTCCACCAGAGACGGACAGGTCGCGGACTCCTCCGAGAATGAGTAGGCCACGGGAGGCAGTGGTGCCTTATTTCCCATGTGGGCCGGTTTGTCTCACGTGTTCTACTCTTCCTCACCAGAGACTTCACCTTCACTTCATCGGTCTTATCATCGATGCTCATGGAGACGGCGGAAGGAGGACGACACGGGCTTGGACTCCAGGCGCCGCCGCCGTATGATAGGTTTATGAGCGGGTCTTTTTTTCTAAATGTTTGAATGTAGTAAACCCGCCGTGTTTGTATGAAATCCGCCGTGTTTGTGTGAAATCAGCCATGTTTGCATGAATTTCATCCGGTTTGTTGACAAATAGTTTGAATGTATACGGCTAGCATTGGATGTCGACCTCTCACATCCATGTCCATGGACTGGTCCCCCTATCCGCGGACGGATGCGGAAGATTTTTTGCGGGTTACGGTTGGAGATGCCCTTATAGATTTATCATTCCGTGCTTTCCTAGTTCAAAGGTCTCAAAATTTGTCACCTCGCCTTTCAAAGATGCTTGCAGTGGTAATTTTGTAGAGTAGATTTGTTGTATGTATGCATGTATGTATGTATGTATGTATGTGTATGCTTATGAATGCTACATTGTTTCCTTCAAAAGAGAAAAATAGTCACACCATTATAATCAAGATAGATCTAAGCGAAATTGACGTAAACGGCGATGCACGTAGTTCTTTCACATATGTAGCAGTAGCACGGCAAAATAGAAAATGAGAGCCACCGTGCTGGGGTTTTTTCCGCGGGCAATGTAGAGAGCTTTATTCAAACAAAAACATTCCTAGGACGCTCAACTATCGAGCTGGTCTAGGAAGATAGGAGTGTCATCAAGCGCTTCTGCTCCGGTGCTCCCCCCGGGCTGAACGCGAGGGGGACAAACAAAAGAACGACTAGAATTAACCTAAAACCGTTCGAAACGAGGGGCACGATCGTTATTTTTGCATGTGCGATAGCCACGAGGAGTTCTCAGTCTGTGACGGCCTGTTAGTTCATATGCACGGCTGTATATGTATTCGTGATACGCCCTGGCGTTGCTGCTGCAACCGCCAAGGTCTGTGGGCAGCACGTGTCCATGGGAACGCACTCAAAAGTGTCCCATCAGATAAATGAGGAGGGAACCACCTCCGACCGCATCGCCCATCATTTTCCCCTCACCGCATTGTCTCCTCTCTCTCGCCACCGCTGTCTCCCTCTCCGCCACCGCCTTTCTCCCTCTCCCCACCACATCCTCTCCTCTCCCATTACAAGAAAAACCAATCTAGTTGGTCAAACCAAACCGATAGTTCGAAGAGAAATACAAAAATATCTTAATCATGCATAAAAGAGTTCAGAGAAGACTCAAATAATATTCATAGATAATTTGATCATAAATCCACAATTCATTGGATCTCAACAAACGCACCGCAAAAGAGTATTACATCGAATAGATCTCCAAGAACATCGATGAGAACATTGTATTGAATATCAAAGAGAGAGAATAAGCCATCTAACTACTAGCTATGTGTTGGGGAACGTAGTAATTTCAAAAAAATTCCTACGCACACGCAAGATCATGGTGATGCATAGCAACAAGAGGGGAGAGTGTGTCCACGTAGCCTCGTAGACCGAAAGCGGAAGCGTTAGCACAACGCGGTTGATGTAGTCGTACGTCTTCGCGATCCGACCGATCAAGTATCGAACGTACGACACCTCCGAGTTCAGCACACGTTCAGCTCGATGACGTCCCTCGAACTCCGATCCAGCCGAGCTTTGAGGGAGAGTTCCGCAAAGACGACGCAGGCAGACGATGATGATGTTCTATCGACGCAGGCTTCGCCAAGCACCGCTACGATATTATCGAGGTGGACTATGGTGGAGGGGGGCACCGCACACGGCTAAGATATCAATGATCATTGTTGTGTCTATGGGGTGCCCCCTGCCCCCGTATATAAAGGAGCAAGGGAGAGGCCGGCCCAGAGGGGCGCTGCCAAGTGGGGAGTCCTACTAGGACTCCCAAGTCCTAGTAGGATTCCCTTCCTTTCCGGAGTAGGAGAGAAGGAAAGAGGGGAGATGGAGAAGAAAAGGGGCTGCACCCCTTGTCCACCCGGACTGTAGGGGGGCGCGCCTCCTTCCTTTTGGCCTCTCTCTCTATTCCCCGTATGGCCCAATAAGGCCCAATACTTCTCCGTGAATTCTCAGAACTCCACGGATCTAAAATACCCAATCACTCGAATTTTTCCGATGTCCCAATATAGTCGCCCAATATATCGATATATACGCCTCGACCATTTCGAGACTCCTCGCCATGTCCCTGATCTCATCCGGACTCAACTACCTTCGTACATCAAATCACATAAACTCATAATACAATCGCCACCAAACATTAAGCGCAAGGACCCTACGGTTCGAGAACTGTGTAGACATGACCGAGACACGCCTCGACTAATAACCAATAGCGGAACTTGGATGCTCATATTGGCTCCCACATATTCTACGAAGATCTTTATCGGTCAAACCGCATAACAACATACGTTGTTCCCTTTGTCATCGGTATGTTACATGCCCGAGATTCGATAGTCGGTATCTCAATACCTAGTTCAATCTCATTACTGGCAAGTCTCTTTACTCGTTCCGTAATAAATCATCCAATAACTAACTCATTAGTTACAATGCTTGCAAGGCTTATAGTGATGTGCATTACCGAGTGGGCCCAGAGATATCTCTCCAACAATCGGAGTGACAAATCCTAATCTCGAAATACGCCAACCCAACGATAAACGGGAGTTGCATAATCTCATAATCATAGGAACATGTATAAGTCATGAAGAAAGCAATAGCAACATAATAAACAATCAAGTGCTAAACTAACGGAATGGGTCAAGTGAATCACATCATTCTCCTAATGATGTAATCCCGTTAATCAAATGACAACTCATGTCTATGGTTAGGAAACTTAACCATCTTTGATTAACGAGCTAGTCAAGTAGAGGCATACTAGTGACACTGCTTGTCTATGTATCCACATATGTATTAAGTTTCCGATTAATACAATTCTAGCATGAATAAGAAACATTTATCATGATATAAGGAAATAAATAATAACTTTATTATTGCCTCTAGGCATATTTCCTTCAGCCTCCCACTTGCACTAGAGTCAATAATCTAGTTCACATCACCATGTGATTTAACACCAATAGTTCACATCACCATGTGATTAACACCCATCGCCATGTGACCAACACCCAAAGGGTTTACTAGAGTCAATAATCTAGTTCACATCACTATGTGATTAACACTAAGGTGTGATCATGTTTTTGCTTGTGAGAGAAGTTTAGTCAACGGGTCTACCACATTCAGATCCTTATGTATTTTATAAATTTCTATGTCAACAATGCTCTGCATGGAGCTACTCTAGCTAATTGCTCCCACTTTCAATATGTATCCAGATTGATACTTAGATTCATCTGGATCAGTGTCAAAAACTTGCATCGACTTAACCCTTTACGACGAACCTTTTGTCACCTCATAATCGAGAAACATATCCTTATTCCACTAAGGATAATTTTGACCGCTGTCCAGTGATCTATTCCTAGATCACTATTGTACTCCCTTGCCAAACTCAGTGGTAGGGTATACAATAGATCTGGTACACAGGATGGCATACTTTATAGAACCTATGGCTGAGGCATAGGGAATGACTTTCATTCTCTTTCTATCTTCTGCATGGTCGGGCTTTGAGTCTTACTCAATTTCACACCTTGTTACACAGGCAAGAACTCTTTCTTTGTCTGTTCCATTTTGAAGTACTTCGAAATCTTGTCAAGGTATGTACTCATTGAAAAAACTTATCAAGCATCTTGATCTATCTCTATAGATCTTGATGCTCAATATGTAAGCAGCTTCACCGAGGTCTTTATTTGAAAAACTCCTTTCAAATACTCCTTTATGCTTTCCAGTAAATTCTACATTATTTCTGATCAACAATATGTCATTCACATATATTTATCGAAATGTTGTAGTGCTCCCACTCACTTTCTTGTAAATACAGTTTCACCGCAAGTCTATATAAAACTATATGCTTTGATCAACTCATCAAAGCGTATATTCCAACTCCGAGATGCTTGCACCAGTCCATAGATGGATCGCCGAGCTAGCACACTTTGGTAGCATCCTTGGATCGATAAAACCTTTAGGTTGCATCATATACAACTCTTCTTCCGTAAATCCATTCAGAATGCAGTCTTTACATCCATTTGCCGATTTCATAAATGTGGCAATTTTCTAACATGATTCTATGAGACTTAAGCATCGCTATGAGTGAGAAGGTCTCATCGTAGTCAACTCCTTGAACTTTGTCAAAACCTTTTTCGACAAGTCTAGCTTTGTAGATAGTAACACTACTATCAGCCGACGCCTTCCTCTTGAAGATCCATTTATTTTCTATGGCTTGCCGATCATCTAGCAAATCAACCAAAGTCCACATTTTGTTCTCATACATGGATCCCATCTTAGATTTCATGGCCTCAAGCCATTTTATGAATCTGCTCATCATCGCTTCCTCATAGTTCGTAGGTTCGTCATGGTCAAGTAACATGATACCTGTAACAGGATTACTGTACTCACTCAAAAGCGGATCTCACTCGTTTACCTACGAGGTTCGGTAGTAACTTGATCCGGTTACATGATCATCATCATTGGCTTCCTCACTAATTGATGTAGGAGTCACATGAACAAATTTCTGTTATGGACTACTTTCCAATAAGGGAGCAGGTAAGTTACGTCATCAAGTTCTACTTTCCTCCCACTCACTTCTTTCAAGAGAAAACCCTTCTCTAGAAAGGATCCATTCTTAGCAACGAATGTCTTGCCTTCGGATCTGTGATAAAAGGTGTACACAATTGTTTCCTTTGGGTATCCTATGAAGACAGATTTCTCCGATTTGGATTTGAGCTTATCAGGATGAAACTTTTTCACATAAGCGTCGCAACCCCAAACTTTTAAGAAACGACAACTTTGGTTTCTTGCCAAACCACTATTCATAAGGTGACATCTTGACGGATTTAGATGGTGCCCTTTTTAACGTGAATGCAGCTGTCTCTAATGCATAACCCCAAAACGATAGTGGTAAATCGGTAAGAAACATCATAGATTGCACTATATCTTTACCTAATAATAAAGCGTGGTGGGTTTCCGTCGTCCGTCACCCCTATTTGCAAAAAAGTCCCTACAGTTTGTTAAAATCAACCCGCAGTCCATCTATAAGTCATAACGAACCGTTTTTTAACTTTTTTAGAAAACCTCCCGAGATTTTAGGTAATCAACCCGCCATTCATATTTAAGTCATACTTAATCATTTTTTGTATTTTAACAGAAAACCCCTAACCTTTCGCTTAATCAATCCGTAGTTTATCTACAACAAAATTATCCATATCTTTTAAACCGTGAACTCGATTTTAACATATTATATATGAAATTTGATTAGAAAATGTAGAATCTAAATATGCTGTTACTTTTAGCTGTTAAATATTTCTAAACTATTAAGTTGGGTGCAAACTTAATCTATAGTGCACGGTCCGCTTTTTCTTTCGCACCGAGGCGCATCCAAATTGCAAATAAACACACATTAAAACCAGATTGAGGGAAAAACATTGATAACCACGCATACACAACTCTGAAAACCTCAAGGAAAAAACAACACTTTTCTCATCTTATTCGAGCGACAGTAGATGAAGAAGGCCAAGGCAGGTGTGTGATAGAGAGACGCCTTAGGACCCACCACATTCAAATGCATTGCTAGTGAGCAAAGGAGACCACCGCCGGGAACACAAATGTGATGCCATTTTAAATAAAGAACGCCTACCTATCGTGGTCTCGAGTCGTGGTCATTGGGTTAAGAGCGCAGTATTTTTTCTGTCCTGCTGTAACGCACGGGCTCTTTTGCTAGTCCAAATAAAGTACGGTTATGACGTCGGACACACCATTACTGTGTGTGTTCCGTGTATGGAGTTGCAAAACTATTCCGCATTGTTTCAATATGAAGACCAAACTCAGAACTCAAATATTCTCCTCTCATCAGATCGTCAGAAACTTTATTTTTCTTGTTACGATGATTTTCCACTTCACTCTGAAATTCTTTGAACTTTTCAAATGTTCCAGACTTATGTTTCTTCAAGTAGATATACCCATATCTTCTCAAATAATCTGTGAAGGTCAGAAAATAACTGAAGGAAATATGCCCTAGAGGCAATAATAAAGTTATTATTTATTTCCTTATTTCATGATAAATGTTTATTATTCATGCTAGAATTTTATTAACCGGAAACATGATACATGTGTGAATACATAGACAAACAGAGTGTCACTAGTATGCCTCTACTTGACTAGCTCATTGATCAAAGATGGTTATGTTTCCTAGCCATGGACAAAGAGTTGTCATTTGATTAACGGGATCACATCATTAGGAGAATGATGTGATTGACTTGACCCATTCCGTTAGCTTAGCACTTGATCGTTTAGTATGTTGCTATTGCTTTCTCCATGACTTATACATGTTCCTATGACTATGAGATTATGCAAATCCCATTTACTGGAGGAACACCTTGTGTGCTACCAAACATCACAACGAATCGGGTGATTATAAAGGTGCTCTAAGTGTGTCTCCAAAGGTACTTGTTGGGTTGACGATTTCGAGATTAGGATTTGTCACTCCGATTGTTGGAGAGGTATCTCGGCCCACTCGGTAATGCACATCACTTAAGCTTTGAAGCATTGCAACTAATGATTTAGTTATGGATGATGTTTTACGGAATGAGTAAAGAGACTTACCGATAACGATATTGAACTAGGTATTGAGATACCGACGATCGAATCTCTCGCAAGTAACATACCGATGACAAAGGAACAACGATGTTGTTATGCGGTCCGACCGATAAAGATCTTCGAGAATATGTGGGAGCCAATATGAGCATCCAAGTTCCGCTTATTGGTTATTGACCGAGACGGTCTCGGTCATGTTACATAGTTCTCGAACCCGTAGGGTCCGTGATGCTTAAAGTTCCGATGACGGTTATATTATGAGTTTATAAGTTTTGATGTACCAAGGTTGTTCGAGTCCCGATGTGATCACGACATAACGAGGAGTCTCAAATGGTCGATACATGAAGATTGATATATTGAAGCCTATATTTGATATCGGAAGTGTTCTGTGAAATCGATTTTACGGAGTAACGGAGGGGTTACCGAACCCCTGGGGTTTAATGGGCCATAGTGGGCCTTTTAGTGGAGAAGAGGAGGGCGGTTGGGTAGGTCCGCAGACGCCTCCCCTCTAGTCCCAATACGACAGGAGGGGGCGCGCCTCTTCCTTCTTCTCCTTCCTCCTTCCCCTTTCTCCTAATCCAAAAGGAAGCAGGGGAGTCCTACTCCCGGGAGTAGGACTGCTGGGGAACGCTGCATAAAATAAAATTTTCCCACGCTCACCAAGATCCATCTATGAGTTCATCTAGCAACGAGAGAGAGAGATGCATCTACATACCCTTGTAGATCGCAGGAAGCCGCTCAAGAGAACGGGGTTGAGGGAGTCGCTCGCCGTGATCCAAATCACCGGAGATCCTAGCGCCAATGGACGGCACCTCCGCTGCTCAACACACGACGGTCAGCGGACGCCTCCTCCGCCTTGATCTAGCAAGGGGGAGAAGAGGTTGATGAAGATCCAGCAGCATGACGGCGTGGTGGTGGATGCAGCAGGTTCTAGCAGGCTTCGCAGCAACCACGGAGGAGGAGGTGTAGCAGGGAGGGAGGCCCAAGTGCAAGGTGCGGCTGCCTCACCCCCTCTATATATAGTGTCCCTGGGGGCGCCGCCCTAGGAGATGGGATCTCCTAGGGGGCGACACCAAGGTGGAGTGCCCCCAAGGAAAGTGGGCGCCTCCCCTAGGGTTCCCAACCCTAGGCGCAGAGGGGGACCAGGGAGCACCAGCCCACCAGGCTGGTTCCTCCCACTTCAGCCCATGGGCCCTCCGGATAGGTGGCCCCACCTGGGACCCCGACCTTCCGTGGTCCCAGACAATACCGGTGACCCCAAACTTTCCCGATGGTCAAACAGCACTTCCTATATATAATTCTTTACCTCCGACCATTTCGAACTCCTCGTGACGTCCGGATCTCATCCGGACTCAACAACTTTCGTTTGCTGCATACTCATATTCATACAACCCTAGCGCCACCGAACTTATGTGTAGACCCTACGGTTCGGAGACATGTAGACATGACCGAGACGACTCTCCGTCAATAACCAATAGCGGATCTGATACCCATGTTGGCTCCTACATACCCTCGATGATCTCATCGGATGAACCACGATGTCGAGGATTCAAGCAACCCCGTATACAATTCCCTTTGTCAATCAAGATGTTACTTGCCCGAGATTTGATTGTCAGTATCCCAATACCTCGCTCAATCTCAAGCACGCAAGTCACTTTACTTGTACCGAATGCATGATCCCGTGACCGCACACTTGGTCACTTTGAGCTCATTATGATGATGCACTATCGAAAGGGCCCAAGGATACCTCTCCGTAATACGGAGTGACAAATCCCGCCTCGATCCGTGTCAACCCAATGTATACTTTCGGAGATACCCGTAGTGCACCTTTATAGTCACCCAGCATTGCCAGGACGCTTGGTACACCCAAAGCACCCCTACGGTATCCGGAGTTACACAACTCATGGTCTAAGGAAGAGATACTTGACATTGGAAAAGCTCTAGCAAAACGAACTACACGATCTTGTGCTATGCTTAGGATTGTCTTGTCCATCACATCATTCTCCTAATGATGTGATCCCGTTATCAATGACATCCAATGTCCATAGTCGAAACCATGACTATCTATCGATCAACGAGCTAGTCAACTAGAGGCTCACTAGGGACATATTGTGGTCTATGTATTCACACGCAGTATTACGCATTTCCTAGCGACGCTTGATGTGCCTCGGTCTTCTTGTGAAACCTGGCCCTTGGCAAGTGCCATAGCTCCAAAGGTTGTCACAGAAGAGTTTGATCGGCCCCGACGCATTGGGTATGACTCCTAGGTCGGTGACTGAACTCCTTCACCCAAATTGCTTCATGCACCGCCTCCGAGGCTGCCATGTACTCCGCTTCACATGTAGATCCCGCCACGACGCTTCGCTTGCAGCCGCACTAGCTATCGCTCCACCATTCAACATATACACGATCCGGCTTTGTGACTTAGAGTCATTCAGATCTGTGTCGGCTTAGCGCCGACGTAACCCTTTACGATTTAGCTCTTCGTCACCTCCATAAACGAGAAACATATCCTTAGTCCTTTTCGTACTTCAGATATTCTTGATCATTGTCCAAAGGTTCCTTGCCGGATTACTTTGGTACCTTCCTACCAAACTTACGGCAAGGTTTACATCAGGTCTGTACACAAGATGGCATACATAATAGACCCTATGGCTGATGCATAGGGATGACACTCATCTCTTCTATATCTTCTCGCCGGGTCGGACATTGAGCTGAGCTCAATTTCACACCTTGTAATACAGCAAGAACCCTTTCTTGACTGATCCATTTTGAACTTCTTCAATATTTTATCAAGGTATGTGCTTTGTGAAAGACCTATGAGGCGCCTCGATCTATCTTATAGATCTTGATGCCTAATATATAAGCAGCTTCTCCAAGGTCCTTCATTGAAAAACTCTTATTCAAGTAGGCCTTAATGATGTCCAAAAGTTCTATATCATTTCCCATCAAAAGTATGTCATCTACATATAATATGAGAAATGCTACAGAGCTCCCACTCACTTTCTTGTAAACGCAGGCTTCTCCATAAGTCTCAGATAAACACAAACGCTTTGATCATCTCATCAAAGCGTAATGTTCCAACTCCGAGATGCTTGCACCAGCCCATAAATGGATCGCCGAGCTTGCATACCTTGTTAGCATTCTTAGGGTCGATAAAACCTTCCGCTGCATCATATACGCTTCTTCCTTAAGATAGTCGTTAAGGAATGCCGCTTTGACGCCCATTTGCCATATCTCATAATCATAGTATGCGCAATTGCTAACATGATTTAGACGGACTTCAGCTTCGCCACGGAGAGAAAGTCTCATCGTAGTCAACCCTTGAACTTGCCGATAACCATTAGCGACAAGTCGAGCTTTATAGATGGTAACATTACCATCCGCTGTCCGCCTTCTTCTTCTTAAAGATCCATTTGTTTTCTATCGCTCACCGATCATCGGGCAAGTCTCACAAAGTCCATACTTTGTTTTCATACATGGATCCTATCTCGATTGCATGGCTTCAAGCCATTTGTTGGAATCGGCCCGCCATCGCTTCTTCATAGTTCAAGGTTCACCGTTGTCAACAACATGATTTCTAGGACAGGGTTGCCATACCACTGTGTGGAACGTGTCCTTGTGGACCCACGGTTCAAGAGTAACTTGATCCAAGTACCTTGATCATCATCATTAATTTCTCTCCAATGGGTGTAGGCACCACATGAACATTTTCCCGAGCTGCACTACTTTCCGTTCAAGAGGTAGTACTTCATCGAAGTTCTACTTTCCTCCCACTTACTCCTTTCGAGAGAAACTCCTTTCCGTAAAGGATCCATTCTGGCAACAAAGATCTTGCCTTCGGATCTAAGGTAGAAGGTATACCCAATGGTTTCTTTGGGGTATCCTATGAAGACGATTTTTCCGACTTGGGTTCGAGCTTTTCAGTTGAAGTTTCTTGACATAAGCATCGATCCCCAAACTTTTAGAAACGATAGCTTAGGTTTCTTCCCAAACCATAATTCATACGGTGTCGCCTCAACGGATTTAGACGGTGCCCTATTTAAAGTGAATGTAGCTGTCTCTAGAGCGATCCCCAAAATGATAGCGGTAAATCAGTAAGAGACATCATAGATCGCACCATATCCAATAGAGTGCGACATTACGCTCGACACACCGCTACGCTGAGGTGTTCCAGCGGCGTGAGTTGTGAAACGATTCCACATTTCCTTAAGTGTACCAAATTCGTGACTTAAATATTCTCCTCCACGATCTGATCAGAAGAACTTTATTTTTCGTCACGCTGATTCTCTACCTCATTCTAAATTCCTTGAACTTTTCAAAGGTCTCAGATTTGTGTTTCATCAAGTAGACATACCCATATCTACTCAAGTCATCGCGAGAGTGAGACATAACGATATCCTCCATGAGCCTCAACGCCATTGGACCGCATACATCGGTATGTATGATTTCCAATAAGTTGGTTGCTCGCTCCATTGTTCCGGAGAACGGAGTCTTGGTCATTTTGCCCATAAGGCATGGTTCCCATGTGTCAAATGATTCATAATCGAGAGACTCTAAAATTCCATCTGCATGGAGCTTCTTCATGCGCTTGAAACCGATGTGACCAAGGTGATAGTGCCACAAGTATGTGGGACTATCGTTATCAACTTTACATCTTTTGGTATTCACACTATGAATATGTGTAACATCACGTTCGAGATTCATTAAGAATAAACCATTCACCATTGGAGCATGACCATAAAACATATCTCTCATATAAATAGAACAACCATTATTCTCGGATTTAAATGAGTAGCCATCTCGCATTAAACGAGATCCTGATACAATGTTCATGCTCAAACTTGGCACTAAATAACAACTATTGAGGTTTAAAACTAATCCCGTAGGTAAATGTAGAGGTAGCGTGCCGACAACGATCACATCGACCTTGGAACCATTCCCGACGCCAAGATCGTCACCTCGCCCTTCGCCAGCCTTCGCTTATTCCGCAACTCCCGCCGTGAGTTACATATATGAGCAACGGCACCGTATCAAATACCTGTGAGTTACTACGAGTAATCGGTAAGGTACACATCAATTACATGTATATCAAATATACCTTTAGTGTTGCCGCCTTCTTGTTCGCTAAGTATTTGGGGCAGTTCCGCTCAAAGGACCCTTCCTTTGCAATAAAAGCACTCGCCTCGTGCTTGGGTCCATTCTTTGACTTCTTCCCAAAATCGCTTATCGGGCGCAACAACCTTTTGCCGCCCTTCTTGAAGTTCTTCTTACCCTTGCCCTTCTTGAACTTAGTGGTTTTATTGACCATCAACACTTGATGTTCTTTCTTGATTTCAACCTCACGACTTCAGATTGAAAATACTTCAGAATAGTTTTCACCATCCCCTCGCATATTGTAGTTCATCACAAAGCTCTTGTAGCTCGTGGGAGCGATCAAGGATTTTGTCAATGACCGCCTCGTCCGGGAGGTTAATGTCCACCGACAAAGCGGTTGTGCAACCTGCACATTTTGAGTATGTGCTCACCGATGTAACTATTTTCCTCCATCTTACAACTATAGAACTTGTCGGAGACTTCATATCTCTCGACCCGGCATGAGCTTGGAAAACCATTTTCAGCTCCTCGAACATCTCATATGCTCCGTGTTGCTCAAAACGCTTTAGGAGCCCCGGTTCTAAGTCGTAAAGCATGCCGCATCGAACGAGGGAGTAATCATCAAGACGTGACGCCAAGCGCTCATAACGCCTTGGTTCTCTCGATGGGTGCTTCACCTAGCGGTGCTTCTAGGACATATTGTTTCTTGGCTGCTATGAGGATGATCTCGTGTTCCGGACCCAGTCCAATAGTTGCTGCCATCATCTTTCAGCTTGGTTTTCTAGGAACGCTGAAGTTCATGGTGACATGAGCGCTGGCCATTTGATCTACAAGACATTTTGCAAAGATTTTAGACTAATGTTCATGATAATTAAGTTCATCTAATCAAATTATATAATGAACTCCCACCAGATTTGACATCCTCTAGTCATCTAAGTGTTACATGATCCGAGTCGACTAGGCCGTGTCCGATCATCACGTGAGACGGACTAGTCATCGTCGGTGAACATCTCCATGTTGATCGATCTTCCATACGACTCATGTTCGACCTTTCGGTCTCTTGTGTTCCGAGGCCATGTCTATACATGCTAGGCTCGCTGGTTAACCTAAGTGTTTTGTATGTGTAAAACTGTCTTACACCCGCTGTATGTGAACGAGGAATCTATCACACCCGATCATCACGTGGTGCTCAAACGATTTAACTTTAGCAACGGTGCACGCTTAGGGAGAACACTTTCTTGAAATTATTATAAGGATCATCTTATTTACTACCGCGATCTAAGTAAACAAGATGCATAAACATAATAAACATCACATGCAATTATATATAGTAGTGACATGATATGGCCAATATCATATAGCTCCTTTGATCTCCATCTTCGGGCTCCATGATCATCTTGTCACCGCATGACACCATGATCTCCATCATCATGATCTCCATCATCGTGTTCCATGAAGTTGCTCGCCAACTATTACTTCTACTACTATAGCTAACGGTTTAGCAATAAAGCAAAGTAATTACATGGCGTTGAATCAATGACACGCAGGTCATACAATAATTAAGACAACTCCTATGGCTCTCTGCCGTTGTCATACTCATCGACATGCAAGTCGTGATCCCTATTACAAGAACATGATCTCATACATCACAATATATCATTCATCATTCATCACAACTTCGGCCATATCACATCACATGACAATTGCTGCAAAAACAAGTTAGACGCCCTCTAATTGTTGTTGCATCTTTTACGTGGCTGCAATTGGGTTCTAGCAAGAACGCTTTCTTACCTACTTAAAAGCCACAACGTGATTTGTCAACTTCTATTTACCCTTCATAAGGCCCTTTTTGTCGAATCCGCTCAACTAAAGTGGGAGAGACAGACACCCGCTAGCCACCTTATGCAACTAGTGCATGTCACCGGTGGAACCTGCCTCACGAAGCGCACGTAAGGTCGGTCCGGCCGCTTCATCCCACAATACCGCTGAAGCAAAATAAGACTAGTAACGGCAAGAAAGTTGACAACATCTACGCCCACAACAAATTGTGTTCTACTCGCGCAATAGAGAACTACGATAGACCTAGCTCATGATGCCACTGCTGGGGAACGCTGCATAAAATAAAATTTTCCTACGTTCACCAAGATCCATCTATGAGTTCATCTAGCAACGAGAGAGAGAGAGAGAGAGAGAGAGAGAGAGAGAGAGAGAGAGAGAGAGAGAGAGAGAGAGATGCATCTACATACCCTTGTAGATCGCAGGCGGAAGCGCTCAAGAGAACGGGGTTGAGGGAGTCGCTCGCAGTGATCCAAATCACCGAGATCCTAGCGCCAAGGGACGGCACCTCCGCTGCTCAACACACGATGGTCAGCATGACATCTCCTCCGCCTTGATCCAGCAAGGGGAAGAAGAGGTTGATGAAGATCCAAAGACGACGGCGTGGTGGTGGATGCAAGAGGTTCTGCAGGCTTCGCCAAGCAACCACGGAGGAGGAGGAGGTGTAGCAGGGGGGAGGAGGCGCCATGCAAGGGTGCGGCTGCCCTCCCTCCCCCTCTATATAGGGTCCCTGTGGGGCGCCCCAGGAGATGGGATCTCCTAGGGGGCGGCGCCAAGGGGGTGGAGTGCCCCAAGGCAGGGGCGCCTCCCCTAGGGTTCCCAACCCTAGGCGCAGGGGGGCCTGGGGCGCACCAGCCCACCAGGCTGGTTCCTCCCACTTCAGCCCATGGGGCCCTCCGGATAGGTGGCCCCACCCGATGGACCTCGGACCTTCCGTGGTCCCAGACAATACCGGTGACCCCGAAGTTTCCCGATGGTCAAACAGCACTACCTATATATAATTCTTTACCTCCGACCATTTTGAACTCCTCGTGACGTCCGGGATCTCATCCGGACTCAACAACTTTCGTTTGCTGCATACTCATATTCATACAACCCTAGCGCCACCGAACCTTATGTGTAGACCCACGGTTCGGGAGACATGTAGACATGACCGAGACGGCTCTCCGTCAATAACCAACATCGGATCTGATACCCATGTTGGCTTCTACATACTCCTCGATGATCTCATCGGATGAACCACGATGTCGAGGATTCAAGCAACCTCAGATACAATTCCCTTTGTCAATCGGTATAGTTATTTGCCCGAGATTCGATCGTCGGTATCCCAATACCTCGCTCAATCTCGCATCGCAAGTCACTTTACTCGCATCAGAATGCATGATCCCGTGACCATTACACTTTGTCACTTTGATCTCATTATGATGATGCACTACCGAAAGTGGGCCCAAGGATACCTCTCCGTAATACGGAGTGACAAATCCTAGTCTCGATCCGTGTCAACCCAATGTACACTTTCGGAGATACCGTAGTGCACCTTTATAGTCACCCAGCATACGCCAGGATGTTTGGTACACCCAAAGCACTCCTATGGTATCCGGAGTTACACGATCTCATGGTCTAAGGAAAAGATACTTGACATTGGAAAAGCTCTAGCAAAACGAACTACACAATCTTGTGTTATGCTTAGGATTGTCTTGTCCATCACATCATTCTCCTAATGATGTGATCCCTTATCAATGAAATCCAATGTCCATAGTCGAAAACCATGACTATCTATTGATCAACGAGCTAGTCAATTAGAGGCTCACTAGGGACATGTTGTGGTCTATCTATTCACACGCAGTATTACGATTTCCGGATAATACAATTATAGCATGAATAAAAGACAATTATCACGAACAAGGAAATATAATAATAATCCTTTTATTATTGCCTCTAGGGAATATTTCCAACAAACTCTTCCTGGCACGTCCCTCCTGGCTGGTCGAACCTCCCCTTTCTCCTTTATATACAAAGGTGGGGACACCCCATAGACACAACAATTGATCAGCTTGATCTTTTAGCCGCAGCGTGCCCCTCCACCATAGTCCACCTCGAGCACATCAGAAGCGTGCTTAGGCGAAGCCCCGCGCCGGTAGAACATCATCATCGCCACCACGCCATCATGCCGACGAAACTCTCCTCAACACTGGCTGATCAGAGTTCGAGGGACGCCATCGGGCTGAACGTGCTGAACTCGAGGTGTCGTGGCATTCCGTGAATTGATCGGTCGGATCGCGGAAGACGCACGACTCACATCAACCGCTAAGCAGTTAACGCCTCGCTTTCGGCTCACGAGGGTACGTGGAAAACACTCTCCCTCTCGCTATATGCATCACCATGATCTTGCGCAGCGCCGATTTTTTTGAAATTACTACGCTCCCCAACAAAGGCATCCGAGCCTGGTTTTATGCGCTGATGTTATATGCACGAGTAGAACACAAGTGAGTTGTGGGTGATACAGTCATACCGCTACCAAAGATGTCACACTTTGGTTCGGGCGGTATTGTTGGATGAAGCGCCCGGACCGACATTACGCCAGACGCTTACGCGAGACTTGTTCTACCGACGCGTTTTTGCACACAGTGTGGTCAAGGGTGTCCGCCCAACTTTAGTTGAACTGAAAAGCATACGCCCGTCCTTGCGAAGGTTAAAACTACACCAACTTGACAAACTATCGCTGTGGTTTTGATGCGAGGTAAGAACGGTTCTTACTCAGCCCGTAGCAGCCACGTAAAACTTGCAACAACAAAGTAGAGGCCATCTAACTTGTTTTTGCAGGGCACGTTATGATGTGATATGGTCAAAGCATGATGATAAATTTTATTGTATGAGATGATCATGTTTTGTAACCGAGTTATCGGCAACCGGCAGGAGCCATATGGTTGTCGCTTTATTGTATGGAATGCAATCGCCCTGTAATTGCTTTACTTTATCACTAAGTGGTAGCGATAGTCCTAGAAGCATAAGATTGGCAAGGCGACAACGATGCTACGATGGAGATCAAGGTGTCGCACCGGTGACGATGGTGATCATGACGGTGCTTCGGAGATGGAGATCACAAGCACAAGATGATGATGGCTGAGGGAGTCCCGGATTAGGGGGTGTCCGGATTGCCGGACTACCATCATCGGCCGGACTATCATCATCCGGACTATCATCATCAACCGGACTCCAAGACTATGAAGATACAAGATTGAAGACTTCACCCCGTGTCCGAATGGGACTTTCCTTGGCGGAAGGCAAGCTTACGATACGGATATGTAGATCTCCTACCATTGTAACCGACTCTATGTAACCCTAGCCCTCTCCGTGTCTATATAAACCGGATGGCTTTAGTCCGTAGGGACTACAATCACAACAACCCTTACAATCATACCATAGGCTAGCTTCTAGGGTTTAGCCTCCTGATCTCGTGGTAGATACACTCTTGTAAACATCCACAATATCAATATCAATCAAGCAGACGAGGGTTTTACCTCCATCAAGAGGGCCCAACCTGGTAAACATCGTGTCCCTTGTCTCCTGTTACCATCCGCCTAGACGCACGCTTTGGGACCCCCACTCGAATCCGCCGTTTTGACACCGACATTGGTGCTTTCATTGAGAGTTCTTCCTGTCGCCACCGATAGGCGTGATGGCCTCTTCAATCGATAACGACGCAGTCCTGGTGAGACCTTTCTCCCGGACAGATCTTCAGATTCGGCGGCTTCGATCGCGGGCCAACTCCCTTGGCCATCCGAGCAGATCGAAGTTACGCCTGGCCGCCGTGTCAGGTTTGAAGCCTAAACTTCACGGCCGACATCCGCGGGACTCGATCTTCGATGGATCTGAGACACAGCCAAGCGTGCTGCCGCTGTCTCGGCGGATATGACCTAACTCGCCACGGACAAGACTTTGAGGTCGCGCCACGAATCCGCCTCCGACTCATAGTCCGGAGCCGATCGCCGGATCGAGGACGGATGGTTGAACACCGCCGAGAGCTGCAACTCCCACGGCGATGGAGCCAACACTTACCTTGTCCCGCATAAAGCCTATGACTCGAGGCGCCGACTCTTCGCTCGACTCGACCTCCCGCGCTTTTGCCTGTCGAATCCGACATGCCGATCATGGAATTCACCGCCATGACATCTTTTCAAGACTTCGCCCGGCGATATCATAAATTCATCAAGCATCTTCGCTATTCGAGAGCCCGGCCGAATTCACGCCAGACGGGTGGGACGCGGACGACGAAGAAATTCAGATCGCACTCCACCACCCACTTCAGAGCCACCGCCGACGATTTAACAGACGATTTCGACCACGGTTCAAGACATCGACGGTATGGACGACGATGCCGAGATTACTAAGAACCAAAGGCTTACAGACACCGAAACCACCTCGCCATACGACATATACATGGTGGACACCCCAAAAGATGGGGACGGCGAAGAAGCAGCGAGGCCGATTCCTTAAAGAACAGCCCAAGCGCCGACGACGCCGGCGCCACTCTAAATCCCGCCATGGCAAGAATGGAGATTCCGCACAGAGATAATAACACCCCGTAGTGCCGAAGACAACTCCTCCAAAGACGATCCAGCGCAGAGAGGGGGTGTAAGCAAGCCCTCGTGAGAGGGCGGCATTTAAAAGGTCGAGGATGACAATTACTTACCTCCTCCGGAGACGAGGCAAGCTCTCGCGACGATTTAATTGTCGTGCCTCGAGGATCCCGCCAACAAGAGCGCTTTCAGACGCAGCTAATGGCCACGGCAAACAACCTAAAGAAAAGCAACAACAGCTTCAAGCTGATCAAGACCTCATCGACGACAGATGGACCGAGGTCCTCACGGCCAAGAGTATGAACTCAACGCCTCCAAAGTTACCTAAAACGCAAGTTGCTCCCCGATTAGAGGAGGCAGCATCACCAACAAGACAATACGGCAGACCACCACCTCGTGGTCCGAGAGAGAGGCGCAAGCCTCCACAAAAACGCACTCTCGCATCGCTTAAAAGCAAGAAGCCACGGGGAACGCGCCGACTTAAGTAGATATATTGAGGACAAGGCTAGAAAATCCAGATCTATCTATGGATCACGTGGACGCCCCACGACCCACGCATTTAATATCGCCGCACCGATACAACTATTCGCCGGGCCGAACACAGCAGATAACGCCTTCGAGCTACGCCGCGATATTGCTCAATACGAGGCGCCAAGACACCCACTATGCTTCACCGACGAAGTAATGGATCATCAAATCCTCGAACGGTTCAAACCTGCTAATATCAAATCCTACGATGGCACAACAGACCTCGGTCCGGATTGAGGATTATCTCCTCCATATACACATGGCCCGCGCGCGATCATCTTCACGCCATCAAATATCTCCCGCCTGCTTAAAGGACCAGCTCGGCATTGGCTTAACAGCCTGCCCGCAGAGTCAATTGATGTTGGAAGACCGGAAGCCGATTCCTCGACAACTTCTGTGGCACGATGTGCACCAACGGACGCAGATGACCTAAGCCACATAATCCAGCAGCCGCATTTAATCGCCAGCAATTCGACACGGTTCTTAACAAAGAAAAATCAAATCGCCGATCGTCCGGATGCAGAGGCACTTGTTGCCTTCAAACATAACATCCGCGACGAGTGGCTGGCCCGCACCTAGGACAGAGAAGCCAAAATCCATGGCAGCCCTCACATCCTCATGACCCGCTTCAGGCGGGAGAGGATAGCTGGCTCGCCATAGAATAACCTCAAGAAAACGCCGGCAGTCCGGATACCAAGGACCGCAATGGCAGGTTGCGCCGAAACAAAAACAAACGCCGCATTAACGATTTACAAGAATGAGGATACGGCTGTCAACGCCGGATTCCGAGGCTCCAAACCCGTCAATGGAAGAAGCCATTCAAAAGAACCACTCCGGCCCGCCCAATTTGGACCGAATATCGACCGCTTCTTGTCAAATACATGGAACTCTCAAAAGCCAGCTAACCATACCTACAGAGATTGTTGGGTATTCAAGCAGCAGGCAAATTAATCACCAAAACAGTGACAAGGGGCTACACAGCGATGACAAGGAAGAGACCCGCCACCAACAACAGAGGACAAAAGGGATTCCCTCAAGTTCGGACGGTAAACATGATATACGCAACGATATTCCCAAGAGGGAGCGGAAGCGCACTAAGGACGATACACGATGGAGCCAGCCGCCTAAAATTCAACCCATGGTCCTCTTGCCCGATCACTTTCGATCAAGAGACCATCCGACCAAGATCCGCCATGGCGGATTCGCCGCATTGGTTTTAGACCCAATCGCTGATGGATTTCACTCACGAAAGTCCTGATGGACGGCGGCAGAGCTCGAACCTGCTTTATCGTGATACAAGGCGCAAGATGGGCATAGACCCTTCAAGGATTAAACCTACAACGACGACCTTAAAAGGCGCCATACCAGGTGTCGAGGCCAATTGTACAGTGCTCGCCACACTAGAAGTGGTCTTCGGATCCCCGATAATTTCCGGCGAGGAGTTAATCTTCGACATAGTCCTGCTCAGCAGCGCTATCACGCTCGCTTCGGACGAACCGCTGCTTGTAAAATTCAACGCGGTGCCGCATTATGCATACCTTAAGCTCAAGATGCCAGCCCTCGTGGATTCATCACGGTCAACGAAAACACGGAACGCCCTCCGAACGGAGGAACATACAATGCTCGCGCGTAAGTACAGAGCAGCCTTTATAGAATTATCGAGTCCGTTGTTAAACGACCGGACACGACAAAACGCGCCCCGGAGCAAAATCAACCAAGACCACCTCGCACGCCTGCACACGTAGTAATGCGCCCCAACCCCAGCCCTCGTGAAATTGTAAGACAACCTCCACAGACATAATTACACCCTCGAGATACCATGGGCATAGGGGAAGGGCACAACCACAACAGACTCCAGAGTGCGGTTCGACCACACCAGGGCTCCTAAGTGTGTCGCTTTTTTCTTTTATTTTTCTTTTTATACAGAACTCAGTCCGCGCGAACCTGCCAAACTCATGATGCAACAGCCGTAAGGACAAAGGCCGCGATTTAACACTCGTGTGGTCTCCATCACGAGCATTAAATTTGTTAAATACAACATTCCGCTGCCTACCCTCGAGGGAGACGCCTTTAATTCGTCCAACCCTTGCTTTCCGTGACTATTTGTATCATTCCGACCGATAGCATATCTTCTCTAATAAAATGCAGCACTTTTGCCTATAATTGCATCACTTTTTATATATATATATGTTCATTTACAACATGTTGCACCTGCATCTTGGTACGATCAAATACACCAGGGCTTATGTCCTCCGCTTATGGTGTGATAAAGTCCACACACTTTCACAAGTGCGGCACCCCTAACTTATAGCATTATATGAATCAGCTCCAATCATGTCTTGGGTCAATAGTTGGGTTTGCCCGGCCCCATGTTTGGCACCTTACGCCCGCTCTATCGCTAAGGTAGCACTGGAGAACCATCTGCGATTGCGCCTCGCTGAGCCGGGTTAACGCCTGGAGAAAGCTAAAACTGACCGGCATGATAAGGCGTGAGACTGGTCGCTGTTCGAGAGGTCCTTCCGGTCCTTAAAGACCTACGCCGCTCGAGCGAAGTTCGGATTATGTCCGATGAAGGCGTGATAGCGCCCCAATTCGGTCTTCCGAATACTAGGGGCTTCACCAAATTTAAAATTATAGAATTCTATGGCTAAGGAGAGTGTTCAAGCACTATAAGTCCGGTCGCCTGTTCGTTGTGTTGAGCGCCCCTAGATGGACCCAAAATGGGAACAAGAGTGCTCAAGTTTATCCCAACACCCCAAAGACTGTGGTATGGGGGCCAAGCCACGACTTGCCATCTCTCGATTTAATAAACGGCCGCACAAAAGGTAATATTTAAATTAGACAAGCGTTGCTTAGCGATATGAACAAAGTTTTCACCGCACAGATAACACATTGCTAATTCACTCAAAGTTACATCCTCGGGGCACTCATCCGCAATCTTATGGCACCCTTCAGACAGCCTTATAGTAAATTTCGGGCGACGATGCTCCTTGCCCGCTGGTGGCGGTCGCTGATTAGCTTCTCCGCATCCAGCTTGCCCTAATGCACTTTTGCGCTGGCAAGGGCCCGACGAGCACCTTCAATACAAAGCGGAGCGCTTGATAACCTCCACCTGGGGCACGATCCACCAGCCGTCGACGAGGCCGGTGTAGCTCCTGTGCATGGCCTCTCCAGCCACAACCGGACTATGAGGCCCTTCATGGCCTGCTCGCCACCTTAGAAGGTCGACCAGCTGCTTCACCTGGTCGCTAGGGGCACGGATGGCCGGCCTCAGATATCGAGACCGTAAGACCTTCTCCGCTGAGCTCCTCCTCGCTCGGTAGAATGCGGCGCATCGACACGCCGCAAGGCAGATCTGCAAACGCCTCGAGAGCTCCGAATCCGGTAAGTAACACGAATTTACATTCACATGCTGGCTTTGCATGAAAAATGCCTTACCCGCCGCTATCTTCTTCATCAATTCAACCTCCGAAGGACTTATGGGCCCCGCCTTGGCGGTTTTATACTTTCGAGCCGAGGCAAGCTCGACTCGAAGTCTTTGAGTCACGCCCAAACTCTCATGCTTTTCCATGAGAGCCTGGAGCTCTTGCTGCACCACCGCCACCGCGCCTCCTGCTTTTCGCCTCCCTGCCTGCGGGCCGCATTATGCTCGGCATGACACGGCCTCCTTCTGTGGCCGCCACCTCGCTCGTGGCCCCCGCAGCACTCCATGTTATCCTTGTTATTTTTGTCGCAACCTAAATCCTTTTCTCAGAAGGTACAAATTCAAAGTGGTGTTAGTCACCTTCTTTGTCTTGAGTTGCTTCCGGCGCGCCGAGCTCTTGCCCGACCGCCGAGCCCTGCTTAACGCACCGACCTCCGCAGCCAAGGCGGCAGAGGTCAAGAAGCAGCCTGCAACCCATATTGACATAATTTTTAGCAACCTCACAGATATCTTGTTTTCAGATCCTCATCCGCTTTTCTTTCCAACACCGAACCGATCATCGGGGCTACCGTCTATGCGGTATTACATTGCATATTTTTAACTTACCTCAAAGCCCGATAGAAGGCTATTGCAGTGCTTCGTCAGCCCACCTTTGCGAAGCTGCACTTTTCAATCACCGCACTCATAATAGTGCGGCGTTTTTCCTCGATGGAAGCGCCAGCGCCCAACAAATTACCCGGCGCCCGTTGACGGAAGCCGCCAAGGCACGGTCTTGCCCTTCGCTCAAGGCCGCCGTCGACTCGAACCATCGCGGGTTATGTTGTGGAGTCCGCGCAGAGTCCGGAGGACGCTTTGTGGCGCCCGAGCCTCCCCGATGGGTCCTTCGGGATCCCACTCGCGCCCCGTGTCACGAGGGGTGGAGGCGGTCGATGGAGTCTACATCCGACGAGCCAACGACCCGCCGATGAAGCGGGAGATCATCACCGCCGGACTACAAAGCAGCATGCGGCATTAGAATGACACTATGTGACGCAGAAAAGAAATTATAAATCATTCAGAATCCAGATATTTACGATCTCGCCGAGGCCTGGCCCTTGAAGGCTATTCTTCCTCGCCAACGTTGATGTTGGCAGAGCTGTCCGGGGAATAGTCCTTCCCTCTGACCCTCCGCCTCCCCAGCTGGGGAAGCCTTCCTTCCTCTCTCTCCTCCTCGAGAGAGTCCTCTTCCTCCTCCTCATTTTCGGGAGGAGTCAGCCCCGAGTCGCTTGGACACTCGAAAACGGGCACTCTTTCGAGCACCCGTGGCCTCCTTCTGGTTTTTCTCCGCACCACCACGCAGGTGCCGAACCAGCAGCCTCGCTAGACGAAGCGCTCATCGGATTTTCGGCATAGGAGCCGGCAGTAATCTGCTCCGCCTTTCTTCATCCAGTCCCGCCAAAGGAAAAGGGGAAATTAAAACCCGATAGAGTCAAACTATGGAAAACGAGTGTCCCGTAAAGGGTAGAATCACTTACCTCGTCACCGGGCGCCGCGAAAGAAATGCGTGATCTTCGGCATGGATGCGGGGATTCGCGCCTTGAACAACACCTTCCGGCGCCTTTCAGACGTTGTGTCAAGAGCTTGTTCAGCGCCGTGTAGTTCCGGATCGAACTCCCATAGATTGAATGCCCGCTTGGCATGGGAGAATCATGACGAGCATGACTTGGACCACGTTAACCAGCCCGAGCTTCTTCACCAGCTTCTTGATACAGTTTTGGAGTCCCGCTGCCTTCAAACTGCCCCACAAAGAAGCCCTTCTTTCCGTGAGGTGAGCTGCGGGGATACCAGATCTAAACTCGGGGCCGCCCATTTAGGGTCACGCTGCTCGGTGATGTAGAACCACCCCGATTGCCACCCTTGACGGATTCCACGAAGGCCCTTCAATTAAAGGACGCGGGCATCTTGCCCAACATGGCGCCCAAGACTCCGCTTGAATGCTCTTTCACTACCTTCGCTTGGCATTGAAGGTCTTGAGCCACAGTCAAGTGGGGCTGGATGCAGAGGAAGGCCTCGCACACGATGATAAACGCCGAGATGTTGAGGATGAAGTTCGCGCCAGATCATGGAAATCCAGCCGAGTAGAACATGAGCCCCTGGACAAAGGGGTGAAGTGGAAAGCCCACCATGGAGGAAGTGGGAAAGAAAGACAACCTCTCATGGGGCCTGGGGGATGAGCTGCCCTCATCGGCAGCCGCGCCGATGTCGCCGAAAGGTATCCGCGCCACAGAGTTTGGCGATTTGCTCCTCCTTAACGGTGGAGGCCAACCATTTACCTCCCGCCCGACATGGTCGGAGAAGGTTAAGACGAGATGCGCGAACTTGGGCGCTGGAGCTCGAAAAGCGGAGATGGATAAGCAAAGGAGGAAGAAGGCGAGGTGAGAAGGTGAATCTTATCCTTATATGGGCGGGCTAAGTCTTACGCGCCCCACCGCCCGGTAAAACTCGCTTATCTCCTGCGCCACCATCAATGACGGGTTGGGTTACCCACGCCCGTATTGATGAGAATCCCGATTAAGGGAAACACGATCTCGCTCGACAAGACGTGTTAAGGAAACCGCTTCACTAAATGCGCTAAGGTGGTAAAGTAAAAACAATTTGAGTAATGGCTTGGTAGTGGTGTGACGCCATGCCACGGAAAACGCCACAGATTGAACTCGTATATATTATTATTCTCTACAAAGGAATGTGGAATTTATTTTGCAGAGCCGACACTATCCCGGTGTTCACAATCTTCTATCATTTGGAGGAGGAACCCGCTTTGCAATGCCAAGCAATATACACGCCGGACTTATCGCCATTGAAGCCTGGTTCAGGGCTACCGAGGAGTCCCGGATTAGGGGTGTCCGGATTGCCGGACTACCATCATCGGCCGGACTATCATCATCCGGACTATCATCATCAACCGACTCCAAGACTATGAAGATACAAGATTGAAGACTTCACCCGTGTCCGGATGGGACTTTCCTTGGCGTGGAAGGCAAGCTTGGCGATACGGATATGTAGATCTCCTACCATTGTAACCGACTCTATGTAACCCTAGCCCTCTCCTGTCTATATAAACCGGATGGCTTTAGTCCGTAGGGACTACAATCACAACAACCCTTACAATCATACCATAGGCTAGCTTCTAGGTTTAGCCTCCTTGATCTCGTGGTAGATCCACTCTTGTAAACATCCACAATATCAATATCAATCAAGCAGACGTAGGGTTTTACCTCCATCAAGAGGGCCCAACTGGTAAACATCGTGTCCCTTGTCTCCTGTTACCATCCGCCTAGACGCACAGTTCGGGACCCCTACCCGAGATCCGCCGGTTTTGACATCGACAATGGCCATATCATATCACTTATATTGATTGCATGTGATGTTTATCTTTATGCATCTTATTTTGCTTTGATTGACGGTAGCATTATAAGATGATCTCTCACTAAATTTCAAGATAAAAGTGTTCTCCTCGAGTATGCACCGCTACAAAGTTCGTCGTGCCTGCACACCACGTGATGATCGGGTGTGATAAGCTCCACGTCCATCTACAACGGTGCAAGCCAGTTTTGCACACGCAGAATACTCAGGTTAAACTTGACGAGCCTAGCATATGCAGATATGGCCTCGGAACACTGAGACCGAAAGGTCGAGCGTGAATCATATAGTAGATATGATCAACATAGTGATGTTCACCATTGAAAGCTACTCCATTTCACGTGATGATCGGTTATGGTTTAGTTGATATGGATCACGTGATCACTTAGAGGATTAGAGAGATGTCTATCTAAATGGGATTTCTTAATTAATATAATTAACTGAACTTAAATTTATCATGAACTTAGTCCTGGTAGTATTTGCATATCTATGTTGTAGATCAATAGCTCGCGATGTTGTTCCCCGTTTATTTTGATGTGTTCCTAGAGAAATATATGTTGAAAGATGTTAGTAGCAATGATGCGGATTGGATCCGTGATCCGAGGATTATCCTCATTGCTGCACAGAAGAATTATGTCCTTAATGCACCGCTAGGTGACAGAAATATTGCAGGAGCAGATGCAGAAGTTATGAACGTTTTGACAAAAGCTCGGTATGATGACTACTTGATAGTTTAGTGCACCATGCTTTACGGCTTAAAACCGGGACTTCAAAAATGTTTTGAACGCCACGGTGCATATAAAATGTTCCAAGAGTTGAAATTGATATTTCATACTCATGCCCGTGTCGAGAGGTATGAGACCTCTGACAGTACTTTGCCTACAAGATGGAGGAGAATAGCTCAACGAGTGAGCATGTGCTCATATTGTCTGAGTACTACAATTGCTTGAATCAAGTGGGAGTTAATCTTCCAGATAAGATATTAATTGACAAAGTTCTCTAGTCACTATCACCAAGTTACTAGAACTTCGTGATGAACTATAATATGCAAGGGATGACAAAAGTAATTCCCGAGCTCTTCGCGATGCTAAAATCGGCGAAGGTAGAAATCAAGAAAAACATCAAGTGTTGATGGTTGACAAGACCACTAGTTTCAAGAAAAAGGGCAAAGGGAAGAAGGGGAACTTCAATAAGAATGGCAGGCAAGTTGCTGCTCAAGTGAAGAAGCCCAAGTCTGGACCTAAGACTGAGACTAAGTGCTTGATAACCCACAAGTGTAGGGGATCGCAACAGCTTTCGAGGGTAAAGTATTCAACCCAAATTTATTGATTCGACACAAGGGGAGCCAAAGAATATTCTCAAGTATTAGCAACTGAGTTGTCAATTCAGCCGCACCTGGATAACTTAATATCTGCAGCAAGGTATTTAGTAGCAAAGTAGTATGATAGTAGGGGTAACGGTAACAAAAGAGTAATGAAAGCAAAAGCAATATTTTTGGTATTTTGTAATGGTTGTAATAGTAACAATGGGAAAGTAAATAAGCATAAACCAGTATATGGAAAGCTCGTAGGCATTGGATCGGTGATGGATAATTATGCCGGATGCGGTTCATCATGTAACACCATAACATAGGGTGACATGTAACTAGCTCCAATTCATCAATGTAATGTAGGCATGTATTCTAATATAGTCATACATGCTTATGGAAAAGAACTTGCATGACATGTTTTGTCCTACCCTCCCGTGGCAGCGGGTCCTAATGGAAACTAAGGGATATTAAGGCCTCCTTTAATAGAGAACCGAACAAAGCATTAGCACATAGTTAATACATGAACTCCTCAAACTATGGTCATCACCGAGAAGTATCCCGATTATTCACTTCGGGTTGTCGGATCATAACACATAATAGGTGACTATAGACTTGCAAGATAGGATCAAGAACACACATATATTCATGAAAACATAATAGGTTCAGATCTGAAATCATGGCACTCGGCCCTAGTGACAAGCATTAAGCATAGCAAAGTCATAGCAACATCAATCTCGTAACATAGTGGATACTAGGATCAAACCCTAACAAAACTAACTTGATTACATGATAAATCTCATCCAACCCATCACCGCCCAGCAAGCCTACGATGGAATTACTCACGCACGGCGGTGAGCATCATGAAATTGGTGATGGAGGATGGTTGATGATGACGACGACGACGAATCCTCTCTCGAGCCCCGAACGGACTCCAGATCAGCCTCCCGAGAGGTTTTAGGGCTTGGCGGCGGCTCCGATCGTAAAACGCGATGATTTCTTCTCTGATTTTTTCTCCCAAAGCAAATATATAGAGTTGGAGTTGGCGCTTGAGGGTCTCCAGGGGTCCCACGAGGTAGGGGCGACTCAGAGGGGGGCGCCCCACCTCGTGGACAGGTGTGGGCCCCGGTCTTCATCTTTGGCAGGATTTTTTTATTTTTCTAAGATGTTCCATGGAGTTTCAGGTCATTCCGAGAACTTATGTTTTCTGCACATAAAACAACATCATGGCAATTCTGCTGAAAACAGCGCCATCCGGTTAGTTCCATTCAAATCATATAAGTTAGAGTCCAAAACAAGGGCAAAAGTGTTTGGAAAAGTAGATACGACGAGACGATCAACTCCCCAAGCTTAAACCCTTGCTTGTCCTCAAGCAATTCAGTTGACAAACTAAAAGAGAAAAAGAAAAGCATTTACAAACTCGCTTGCTCTTGTTGTTTTAAATATGTCAAGTCAGATTCAAGTTTTCAAAGAAAGATTATAACTAACCACATTTGCAATAATTTTAGGTCTCATGATTACTCATATCAATGGCATAATCAACTAGCGAGTCATAATAATAAATCTTGGATGACAACACTTTCTCAAAACAATCATAATATGATATAACAAGATGGTATCTCGCTAGCCCTTTCTGAGACCGCAAAACATAAATGCAGAGCACCTTTAAAGATCAAGGACTGACTAGACATTGTAATTCATGGTAAAAGAGATCCAGTCATCGTCATACCCAATATAAATTAACAGTAATGAATGAAAATGACAGCTGCGCTCTCCAGCTAGTGCTTTTAATAAGAGGGCGATGACTCAACATAAAAGTAAATAGATAGGCCCTTCACAGAGGGAAGGAGGGATTTGTAGAGATGCCAGAGCTCGGTTTTGAAATAGAGATAAATAATATTTTGAGCAGTATACTTTCATTGTCAACATAATAACTAAGAGATGGCGATATCTTCCATGTCACACACATTATAGGCGGTTCCCAAACAGAATGGTAAAGTTTATACTCCCCATACACCAACAAGCATCAACCCACGGCTTGCTCAAAACAACGAGTGCCTCCAACATACAACAGGTCCCAGGGGGGGTTTTGTTTGCAATTAATTTTGATTTAGTTTGCATAAAGCATGGCACTGGGCATCCCGGTGACCAGCCATGTTCTCGTGAGTGAGGAGCGGAGTCCACTCCTCTTGAGAATAACCTGCCTAACATGGAAGATAAGGACAGCCATAGTTGATACATGAGCTATTCGAGCATACAAAACAAAATGTTTATTTGAAGATTTAGAGTTTGGCACATACAAATTTACTTGGAACGGCAGGTAGATACCGCATATAGGAAGGTATAGTGGATTCATCTGGAATAACTTTGGGGTTTATGATTGATGCACAAGCAGATTCCTCTTAGTACAAGTGAAGGCTAGCAAAAGACTGGGAAGCGACCAACTAGAGAGCGACAACAGTCATGAACATGCATTAAAATTAATAAACATTGGATGCAAGCATGAGTAGGATATAATCCACCATGAACATAAATATCATGAAGGCTATGTTGATTTGTTTCAACTACATGTGTAAACATGTGCCAAGTCAAGTCACTTAAATCATTCAAAGGAGGACACCACCTCATCATACCACATCACAACCATTTCAATAGCATGTTGGCACGCAAGGTAAACCATTATAACTCATAGCTAATCAAGCATGGCATAAGCAACTATGATCTCTAATTGTCATTGCAAACATGTTTATTCATAATAGGCTGAATCAAGAACGATGAACTCATCATATTTACAAAAACAAGAGAGGTCGAGTTCATACCAGCTTTTCCCATCTCAATACCCATCATATATCATCATAATTGCCTTTCACTTGCACGAATCGAACGATGTGAATAATAATAAGAGTGCACGGCATTGACTAAGCTGAATCATGAGCATTCAATAAACAGAGAAGACAAGGCAATATGGGCTCTTGGTTAAATCAACAATAAAGCATATGAGAGCCACTTCAACAATTTAATCATGGTCTTCCTATCGAATTTCAAAGAAAAGAAAAGAAATAAAACTATTTACACGGAAAGCTCCCAACAAGCAAAAGAAGAACGTGAAATCTTTTGGGTTTTTTTTTAATTACTACTACTACAGCAGAAAAGTAAACTAACTAGAAGCTACACTAATTTTTTTGTTGTTTTCTTAAAGTTTATCAAACACACAAGAAGAAAGCAGAAAAGAAAATAAACTAGCATGGATATTATAGTGAAAGAGTATGAGCACCGACATCTAGCAATGAGTGTGTGTGAACATAAATGTAATGTCGGTGGAAATACGATTCCCCAAGCTTAGGCTTTTGGCCTGTTGGTTCATTGCCGTGGATAGCCCTCATGGATACCCGTAGGTGTAGCCGGGACGATCATGATGAAGAGGACTCGATCGCCACCGGCCGGCAACCGCCCCGATCCCAAGAATAAACAGATCGGGCGTGGAGGCTCAGATTGCCCCAGCCCGGCTGGTGCAGGATTCTCGATAGGCTTGAACGGCCTCCCACGGAACAAGGTGAGGACCTGCAGACAAGTTAAACAAAGAAGGAGCAGGCAAAGTAATAGTCTCAGGGTGATGTTTATCAAAGTACAATTTATATTTAAGCTCCCCTTCACGACTCTTAACAATAAAATCATGTGCTAGCATACTCTTATAATCTAGATAAGCACTTGGAAGCAATTTTTCTTCTTTCTCTAAATGCCTAATAGGTATGTCAAAATATTCAGCTAGGCGTGAAGCATAAATGCCTCCAAAGATGGGGCCTTTAGTACGGTTCAGACTTAACCGCCTAGCAACAATTCCACCCATACTAACAGAGTTATTGCAAGATAAACCATGGAGCAAAATGATAATATCAGAACACTAAGGTTTCCACAGCTTCATGACCAATCAAGCAACGACTAGCAATAAGGCAAAGTAGCATAAAACAGAAAGTGTATGCTAGTAATTCTTGCATTAGAAACCTTCTTGGTTTCTCCCACAAAGGATAGTGTTAATAAATGCTTCCACTTCATTACGGTGTGGTTCATCTAAGGTACCTCAAAGGGTATTTTGCAAACCTCGCAAAATTCAGCTAATGGCATCTTCTTAACAATGTCATATAAATGAAACTCTATTGATGGAGGTGATTCCTTAGGAAAATAGTAGAAGTTTTATGCAAAAGTATTTGTGAGTAAGAGATACTGATGATGTTGGTCGCGGACGAAGTCGTTGAGGCCAGCCTTCTCAATCAATGAATAGAAATCCTCATAAATCCCGCCTCCTCAAGAAGTCATCGAAGGCCATTCACACGGCCGACCTCCGCAAAGACGAGGCAAATTATATTTGGGCTTCGTGCTTCTTCCTTTTGTTTTTCCTTCGAAGCTTCTACCGACGAGCCCCTCAAAAGTCTCTTCATTATTTTCTAAGATAATCTGAAATTTTAGTAACTTCAAACAAAAGTGAACCAACTTCAATAAAATTGATAGCAACTACTCCTACAAGTGCCTAGAGCCTATATCAAGCATTAGAACTACTTGGAACCATATAAATTTGACATGCAAGCTCAAGAACATGGTCACCTATGCAGCACAAATTTGCAATGAATAAAGCACTAGAACAAAAACTAATTGGACCAATGGAGGAGTCACATACCAAGGAACAATCTCCCCAAGCAGTTTTGTGAGAGGTGCTTTGAGCAAGGAGATCGAAAATCACAGCAACGGGGGCTGGAACTCGTGTTTGAGCCAGATATTCGTGTTTGTGGGAGGAAGGAGAAGAGGATGGGTGCAGGAATAAGTGGAGGAGGGCCACCTTGGGCCCACGAGGCAGGGGGCGCGCCCAGGGGGTAGGGTGCACCCTCCACCCTCGTGGCCAGGTGGCAGCTCCCCCGCGGTAATTTTTGCACCATAAATCCTTAAATATTCCCAAAAAAATCATATTAAATTGGCATGGCATTCTGAGAACTTTTATTTTCGGGATATTTTTATATTGCACGGATAAGTCAGAAATGCATGTAAAAATACTATTTTTACTTTATTTGAACTAAATAATAGAAAGTATAAAGAGGGTACAGAAGGTTGTGCTTCTAGTTTCATCCATCTCATGCTCATCAAAAGGAATCCATTAACAAGGTTGATCAGGTCTTGTTAACAAACTCATTCCGATTAATATGGAACCGGAGAAATTTCAATAGTACTATAGTTACCTCAACGGGATATGCACATCCCCTATAATAAGAATATCATATTTCTTCTTGACAGAGGAAGAGGAAATTCAAACCTCCAAATATAATCGATGGAATTTTTCCAATAGAATTGATGCTATAAACTAGAGGTTGTTTCTGAAAGTGTACCGTATGCTCATTACCATTAACATGAAAAGTTTCATTGCCTTTGTTGCAATCAATAACAGCCCTCGCAGTATTTAGAAAAGGTCTTCCAAGAAGAATAGACATACTATCGCCCTCGGAATATCAAGAATAACAAAGTCCGTTAAAATAGTAACGCTTGCAACCACAACAGTACATCCTCACAAATACCGACAGTATAGCAGTTGATTTATTAGCCATTTGCAAAGATATTTCAGAGGTGTCAACTTATTCAAATCAAGTCTACGATATAAAGAGAGAGGCATAACACTAACACCGCTCCAAGATCACATAAAGCAGTTTTAACATAATTTCTTTTAATGGAGCATGGTATAGTGGGTACCTCGATCTCCAAGTTTCTTTGGTATTCCACCCTTAAAAGTATAATTAGCAAGCATGGTGGAAATTTCAGCTTCCTAGATCTTTCTTTATTGGTAATGATATCCTTCATATACTTAGCATAAGGATTTGTTTTGAGCACATCGCTTAATCGATACGCAAAAAGATAGGTCTAATCATTTCAGCAAAGCGCCAAAATCCTTGTCATCCTTTTTCTTGGATGGTTTGGGAGGAAAAGGCATGGGTTTCAACCCATGGTTCTCTTTCTTTACCATGTTTCCTAGCAACAAAGTCTCTTATCATAACGTTGATTCTTTGATTGTGGGTTATCAAGATCAACAGCAGGTTCGACTTCCACATCATTATCATTACTAGGCTGAGCATCATCATGAACATCATCATTATTATTTTAGCTAGGTTCATGTTCATTACCAGATTGTGTTTCAGCATCAGACATAGATATATTATTTGGATTCTCAGGTGGTTCAGCAATAGGTTCACTAGAAGTTTGCAAAGTCCTATCATTTTTCTTTTTCTTCTTTTTGGAAGAACTAGGAGCATCAATATTATTTCTCTGAGAATCTTGCTCAATTCTCTTAGAGTGATCTTCGGGGTACAAAGGTTCCTGAGTCATTCTACCAGTTCTAGTAGCCACTCTAACAGCTTAATCATTTTTCTTACTATTCATTTCATTGAGCAAATCATTTTGAGCCTTAAGTACTTGTTCTACTTGAGTGGTAACCATAGAAGCATGTTTTCTAATGAGTTTAAGTTCACATCTAACATTATTCATATAATCACCCAAGTGTTTAATCATATCGGAATCATATTTCAACTGTCTACCAAAATAAGCATTAAAATTTTCTTGTTTGACAATAAAATTATCAAACTCATCCAAGCATTGTCTAGCAGACTTATAGTGAGGAATATCACCTTCATCAAATCTATAGAGAGAATTTACCTCTACTACCGTGTCGGGTTATCGGGATCAGAGGTTCTTCAATAGGTAATGGATCAAGATCATATGTTTCTTCAACAAATGTAGATTAAGACCATGTATTTCTTCAATAGGAGGTAAATTTTAACATCTTCAGCTTTAATACCTTTTTCTTTCATAGATTTCTTTGCCTCTTGCATATCTTCAGATCGAGAAATAGAACACCTCTTCTTCGGAGTTGGTTTAGGAATAGGCTCAAGAATTGGCTCGAGCTGGCCTGTGAAGTGCCCAATTATTTTCATTTGTCAACATATTATTCAATAGAATTTCAGCTTCATCCGTATTCTTTCCTGAAAAGAGAACCAACACAACTATCCGTAATCTTTGGAAGCATCGTTAGTCCATTATAAAAGATATCAAGTATTTCATTTTTCTTAAGAGGATGATCAGCAAAGCATTATAATCTTGAGAAGCCTCCCCAAGCTTGTGGGAGACTCTTCTTTAATTTGCACAAAGTTGTATATTTCCTTTAAAGCAGCTTGTTTCTTATGAGTAGGGAAATATTTAGCGAAAAGTAATAGATCATATCCTGGGACTACGACACAACCAGGATCAAGAGAATTAAACCATATCTTAGCATCACCCTTTAATGAGAACGGAAATATTTTAAGGATATAAAAGTAGCGAGATCTCTCATCATTAGTGAACAGGTGGCTATATCATTTAATTTAGTAAGATGTGCCACAACAGCCAGATTCATAACCATGAAAAGGATCAGATTCAACCAAAGTAATTATATCAGATCAACAGAGAATTCATAATCCTTATCGGAACACAAATAGGTGAAGTAGCAAAAGCAGGCCAGGTTTCATCTCTAAGAGATTCTTTGTTCCATTTAGCTAATAACCTCTTGAGCTCATATCTATCTTTGCAAGCTAAAATAGCGCGTAAGATTCCATATCAAAAATGTAACCTCGTGAATAACAGTATATCTTCATCATCACTTTCATCAATATAATCAGATTCAATAATTTCTTTCTCTAGCCCTAGAAATTTGTTCATCAAGAAATTTACTAAGGCATATCTTCATCATCACTTTCATCAATATAATCAGATTCAATAATTTTTTTCTCTAGCCCTAGAAATTTGTTCATCAAGAAATTTACCAAGGGCATGAGTATCAAGCATAGAAGTAGTTTCATCATAAGTATCATGCATAGCGTATGGCATCATCAATAACATGCATATATCGTAATCTAATAGCGTAAGGGTTTAGGTGTCGCAAGCTTACTCATAATGTAGGTGAATCAAGTGCGAGCTAGATGGCGTTCCTTACCTCCCCATCGTAGTTGAGGGATAAATTGTTGTCTTAGCGCCTTTGAAATTCTTCATAGTGTCCAGCAGATATAAATCCCAAGTGACTCAAAGAATAGAGCTATGCTCCACGGCAACGGCGCCAGAAATTGGTCTTGATAACCCACAAGTTTAGGGGATCGCAACAGCTTTCGAGGGTAAAGTATTCAACCCAAATTTATTGATTCGACACAAGGGGAGCCAAAGAATATTCTCAAGTATTAGCAACTCGAGTTGTCAATTCAGCCACACCGGATAACTTAATATCTGCAGAAGGTATTTAGTAGCAAAGTAGTATGATAGTAGGGTAACGGTAACAAAAGAGTAATGAAAGCAAAAGCAATATTTTTGGTATTTTGTAATGGTTGTAACAAGAATAACGGAAAGTAAATAAGCGTAAACCAAGATATGGAAAGCTCAGAGGCATTGGATCGGTGATGGATAATTATGCCGGATGCGGTTCATCATGTAACACTATAACATAGGGTGACATGTAACTAGCTCCAATTCATCAATGTAATGTAGGCATGTATTCAATATAGTCATACGTGCTTATGGAAAAGAACTTGCATGACATGTTTTGTCCTACCCTCCCGTGGCAGCGGGTCCTAATGGAAACTAAGGGATATTAAGGCCTTTTAATAGAGAACCGAACAAAGCATTAGCACATAGTGAATACATGAACTCCTCAAACTATGGTCATCACCGAGAAGTATCCCGATTATTGTCACTTCGGGTTTGTCGGATTATAACACATAATAGGTGACTATAGACTTGCAAGATAGGATCAAGAACACACATACATTCATGAAAACATAATAGGTTCAGATCTGAAATCATGGCACTCGGGCCCTAGTGACAAGCATTAAGCATAGCAAAGTCATAGCAACATCAATCTCAGAACATAGTGGATACTAGGGATCAAACCCTAACAAAACTAACTTGATTACATGATAAATCTCATCCAACCCATCAGCGTCCAGCAAGCCTACGCTGGAATTACTCATGCACGGCGGTGAGCATCATGAAATTGGTGATGGATGATGGTTGATGATGATGACGGCAACGAATCCCCCTCTCCGGAGCCCCGAACGGACTCCAGATCAGCCCTCTCGAGAGGTTTTAGGGCTTGGCGGTGGCTCCGTATCGTAAAACGCGATGATTTCTTCTCTCTGATTTTTTTCTCTCCGAAAGCAAATATGTAGAGTTGGAGTTGGCATCGGAGGGTCTTCAGGGGGCCCACGAGGTAGGGGGCGCGCCCAGGAGGGGAGGGGGCGCCCACTCGTGGACAGGTGTGGCCCCCGGTCTTCATCTTTGGTGAGGATTTTTTATTTTTCTAAGATGTTCCGTGGAGTTTCGTGTCATTCCGAGAACTTTTGTTTTCTCGCACACAAAACAACATCATGGCAATTCTCACAAAACAAAGCCATCCGGTTAGTTCCATTCAAATCATACAAGTTAGAGTCCAAAACAAGGGCAAAAGTGTTTGGAAAAGTAGATACGACGAAGACGATCGTTGCTTCTACCGCAAAGGAACCGTCACTAGAAGCGAACTACCCCAAGTATTTGGCGGATAAGAAGGATGGCAAAGTGAACAAGCTATATTTGATATACATGTTATTGATGTGTACTCTACTAGTGTTTATAGCAACCCTCGGTATTTGATAATCGGTTCAGCCATAAGAGTAATAACTCAAACGGAGTTGCAAAATGAACAGAGACTAGTTAAGGGTGAAGTGACGACGGTGTTGAAGTGCTTCTAGGATTGATATGATCATCATCGCACACTACCTATACTTTCGGTATTAGTGTTGAACCTAAATAAATGTTATTTGGTGTTTATGCTACATGAATATGATTTGATCATGTTTATTGCAATAGATTTATTCAATTAAAATCAAGATAACTGTTATTATGTTTACATGAATAAAACCTTCATGGTCATACACCCAATGAAAATAGTTTGTTGGATCTCGATCATAGTGATACACATATTCATAATATTGAAGCCAAAAGATGCAAAGTTAATAATGATAGTGCAACTTATTTGTGGCAATCGCCGCTTAGGTCATATTGGTGTAAAGCGATGAAGAAACTCCATGCCGATGGTCTTTGGAATCACTTGATACTTATGTAACCATGCCTCATGGGCAAGATGACTAAGACTCCGCTTCTCGTAACAATGGAGCAAGCAACAAACTTGTTGGAAATAATACATACCGATGTATACGGTCTCGATGAGTGTTGAGGCTCACAAGCGGTATCAAGTATTTTCTCGACCTTCACAGATGATTTGAGCAGATATGAGTATATCTACTTGATTAAACATAAGTCTGAAAATTTTGAAAAGTTCAAAGAATTTTAGAGTGAAGTGGAAAATCATCGTGTCAAGAAAATAAAGTTTCTACGATCTGATCATGGAGACGAATATTTGAGTTACGAAGTTTGGCCTTCAACTAAAACAATGTGGAATAGTTTCACAAAATCATGCCACCGAACACCACAACAGAATGGTGTGTCCGAACGTCATAACCGCATTTTATTAGATATGGTGCAATCTATGATGTCTCTAACCGATTTACCACTATCGCTTTGGGGTTATGCATTAGAGACAACTGCATTCACGCTAAATAGGGCACCATGTAAACCGCTGAGACGACACCATATGAACTGTGGTTTGGCAAGAAACCAAGGTTGTCGCTTTCTAAAGTTTGGGGTTACGATGCTTATGTGAAAAAGTTTCATCCTGATAAGCTCAAACCCAAATCGGAGAAATGTGTCTTCATAGGATACCCAAAGGAGACAGTTGGGTACACCTTCTATCACAGATCCAAGGCAAGATATTCGTTGTCGAGAATGGATCCTTTCTAGAGAAGGAGTTTCTCTCGAAAGAAGTGAGTGGGAGGAAAACTTGATGAGGTAATCGTACTGCTTCCCTTATTGAAAGTAGTTCATCACGTAAATCTGTTCTCGTGACTACTACACCAATTAGTGAGGAAGTTAATGATGATGATCATGAAACTTCAGATCAAGTTGTTATCGAACCTCGAGGTGAACCAGAGTAAGATCCGCACTGAGTGGTACGGTAATCCTGTTCGGAAGTTATGTTACTAGACCATGACGAACCTACAAACTATGAAGAAGCGATGGTGAGCCCAGATTCCGCGAAATGGCTTGAGGCCATGAAATCTGAGATGAGATCCATGTATGAGAACAAAGTATGGACTTTGATTGACTTGCCCAATGATCGGCGAGCCATTGAGATTAAATGGATCTTCAAGAGGAAGACGGACGCTGATAGTAGTGTTACTATCTAAAGCTAGAATTGTCGCAAAAGGTTTTCGACAAGTTCACATGCTGACTACGATGAGAGTTTCTCACCAGTATCTATGCTTAAGTCTGTCCGAATCATGTTAGCAATTGCCGCATTTTATGAAATCTGGAAATGGATAAACAAAACTGCATTCCTTAATGGATTTATTAAAGAAAGTTGTATATGATGCAACCGTAAGGTTTTGTCAATCCTAAAGGTGTTAATAAAATATGCAAGCTCCAAAGGTTCCATCTATGGACCGGTGCAAGCATCTCGAGTTGGAATATACGCTTTGATAAGTTGATCAAAGGATATAGTTTTATATGCACTTCATGTGAAGCCTCAGATTTACAAGAAAGTGAGTGGAAGCACTACAAAGATTTCGATAAGTATATGTGAATGACATATTGTTGATCGGAAATAATGTAGAATTATTCTCAAAGCATAAAGGAGTGTTTGAAAGGAGTTTTTCAAATAAATACCTCGTGAAGCTGTTATATATTGAGCATCAAGATCTATAGAGATAGATCAAGACGCTTGATAAGTTTTTCAATGAGTACATACTTGACAAGATTTTGAAGTAGTTCAAAATGGAACAAAGAAAGAAAGAGTTCTTGCCTGTGTTACAAGGTGTGAAATTGAGTAGGACTCAAAGCCCACCACGGCAGTAAGATAGAAAGAGAATGAAAGTCATTCCCATGCCTTGGCCATAGGTTCTATAAAGTATGCCATGCTGTGTACCGATCTATTGTATACCCTACAATCGATTTTGGCAAGGAGTACAATAGTAATCTAGGAGTAGATCACTAGACAGCGATGAAAATTATCCTTAGTGGAATAAGGATATGTTTCTCGATCATGGAGGTGACAAAAAGGTTCGTCGTAAAGGGTTACGTCGATGCAAATTTTGACAGTGATCCAGATGACTCTAAGTCTCAATCTGGATACATATTGAAAGTGGGAGCAATTAGCTATAGTAGCTCCGTAGAGCATTGTTAACATAGAAATTTGCAAAATACACTACAAAAAAAGACACATCCGTGACATTTTAGGCGAATCTAATTTTTTTTGTCATACATATGACACTTCTATGACGATAATTGTGACAGAACCCGTATCATCATAGATGTGGTGGGCTCTTACTTCTATGACAAAAATCATGACAAGAATGGGCTTTTCGCCCGGCGGGCCGGAGACGCAGCTGCATGACATTCTTTGGGCCGCCCATGACGGAAAAACCGTGGTAGAAGCAAGGGGAGGAAAATTTCGGGAGTTCCTTGTTACGGGAGGTCGGGGCCGAAGCGATGCGCTGTTTGTCTCATACACGACGCTGCTGCAAAAGTGCGTAGGCGTTGGCTCTAATCAACCCGAAAGCGGCGCGGGGCTCTAATCAACCCGAGCGATTGACCGCAGCTACCCATTACTAAACCCGAGCGATCGATCGATGGTCGTTAATCGAACCCGATCGAGCGATTCTTCGCCATCGCCGCTAATCAAGCCGATCGATGCCGCCTGGATGAATAGTGAGCGCTATGGGGGGTTGATGAACAAGGAGCGCTGGCATTTTCTCTAGATGAACAGACCGTGGTGTGGTGGAGGGCTGGATGAACAGAGACGGTGGAGGGGTGCCCGTGGAGGGGTGGTTGAACAGGACCCCGTGGTGTGGAGGGCTTGATGAAAAGTAGACGGTGGAGGGGTGCCCGTGGAGGGGTGGTTGAACAGGACCCCGTGGTGTGGAGGGCTGGATGAACAGTAGACGGTGAACGGGTTGTTGAACAGTAGCCAGTGGAGTAGCGCACGGTGGAGGCTGGATGAACAGGAGCCCGTGGAGGCTGGAGGAGGTCGACGGTAGCCCGTGTGGAGGCTGGAGGAGGTCGACGGTGGAGATGAACAAGATCCCGTGGAGTCCTGCTTATGCGGCACGCCACACCCATCCCGGCGAACAAGACCCCTGCTTCACCGTAGGAGGTCCGTTACGTCTGCTTTGCGGTATGCCACACCCTCCCGATCAACAGACTTCTGCTTCGACCGTAGGAGGTCCGCTTCTCCATTTTGCGGCACGCCACACCCTCCCGATCAACAGACCCCTGCTTCGACCGTAGGAGGTCCGCTTCTCCGCTTTGCGGACGCCACACCCTCCCGATCAACAGACCCTGCTCAACGTAGAGGTCCGCTTCTCCGCCAGCGGCACGCCAGCCTCGCTTCCATCGCCTGCTTGGCCCAAGCCGTTGGTTCTACACGCTTGCTGCCTCCCAATGAACACGACGCATTCTGTTGCCTCCCGGCGAACACGACGCATTCCGCTGTTTCCCCATGAACACGACGCACTCTATTGCCTCCCCATGAACACGACGACGACATCAAGCCCGCTCACCCAGCCATGTACACGAGCCCCGCCGACGATGCGCCGAGTAGGCGCTCGAGACCCCGCCAGATGTACACATACGCGGGTCAGATTTTCTTTCTTGCACCTCGCCGCTGTAATGACGCAGTACATGCTACGCGGCGCGCTTCTACTACGATACACGCGCGCCGCTTACAACGACCAATATGTACGCACACGCCGCCACCGAATGACAACGCCACGCACGCTCACCGTGGGTCCCGACCGCCGTGCACTTCCTCGCTCACAAGATGTAGCTGGTGGGTCCCAGCAGTGGGGCGATCGCTTTTTTGCCCGACGCACTTCCTTGCGCGCGAAGATGTAGTTGGTGGGTCCCAGCAATGTGGGGGCGAATTGCTTTGTTTTTTTTCGCCCGCACACTTCCTTGCGTCTCAAGGTGTAGCCGGGGTCCCAGCAGCTGTGGGGAAAGTTTTTTCCGCCAACACGGTGGCCCGTCCGTGGGTCCTCGCTGCCGTGGAGGAACAATTATTTTGCGCTGTAATAAGGAGGCACTTCCTTGTCGCGCCATGGACCCACCGTCACGCCTCCACGCGACAAGATTCTTCCGATGGAAGTCGGTCGCTGACCACATTGACCACGCCACGCCGAGAGCACCACGGCGGTGGACGACGGCGAGGCCTAGGAAGGGGACGACACGGATGCGTGGAAGACTCGCAGTTGTTTCCCATGTGGAGGGAGTACGACCGACGAGGGTTTGCTGGTTCGCCCGCCGTCACGGAGAATAACAACAGTGTGGGTAAGTAGAGGGATGGCTAGGCTAGCGTGTGAGTATGGTGGGCGGTGAGGTCACGCAAGGCAAAGACAACCGGACGCGGGAGGAGGGAGCAGCAGTCCTACGGCGCTTGTTTGAGCGTCTGAGCAGAAGAGCAGAGATTGAAGAAGACGACGGCCGCCGGATGGCCATCCAACAATAACGCTTGTGTCAACCTTTTTTAGGAAAGCCTCAACTGTGGAAAACAGAGATACAGCCCATCTGCCATTATTTCTAATAATTTACAGCCCATTTGCTAATTCTAAGGTTTTTTAGCCCATATTATTTTTGTTAGCATTACAGCCCATATTGTGGCCACGGTTAAAAAATTATACTAAATTTTGCATATTTCAAAAGCGGTCCGAACTGTTTTTAATGCCAAATTTTGACTCACATTCAAACTGATTTTAAAAATAAATGTATATCAATATAAAATCCAACAAATTCTCCATGCATAAAAATTAATGTAATTTAAAATCTCAAATGAAAAAAGATATTTGAAACTAATTGCCGGTTTGATGTGTTTTAAAATGTACAGCCCATTTCTCATTATCGATGGGTCATTTTCTCGCCAAACCAATTAAAGCGCCTCGCCTTGAAAGATTTGCAGCCCAACAGCCCGATAAAGCGACGACTTGGCAAATCACAAAAACTGGCTGTGGTCAGGACCCACTGTCACCTCTCCATGTACAAGATTTCTTCCGATGGAATGTCGCTGACCACATTGACCACGCCACGCCGAGAGCACCAAGGCGGTGGACGACGGCGAGGCCTAGGAAGGGACGACACGGAGCCGGGAAGACGCGCAAAGGATGCCCACGCGAGAGGAGTACGAGGGTTCACCGTTCGGCCATGGTGTGAGGCTGCCGCCGCAGGCCTCAAGCTAGCGGTGGGAGTAGTAGGGGCGATGAGGCTCAACGGCAAGACACCGACCACCGGAGGCAGGAGCAAAGGTCTCCCCGGCGCTGGTTTGGGTGGTCTGCAAGAAGAGCAGCGATAGAAGAAGCAGCAGGACCGCTCGATTCAAATCCAACGTTATCGCTGCTAGAATCGCTTGTTGACTAAGTTGAAAAGCTCGCGACGCTGCCAACGTAGTAGGCCCACTGTGTCAGCCTCCCAACCGTGCGCCACATATGTCGCTGGGAGGAATCATTTTTTCGCGTAATAAGGAGGCAGTTGATTGCGCGGCGCCAGGCCAGCGAGGGAGTAGGGTGGGTCGGCTCGCTCGCGGCATCACAACGGGCCACAAGAGGAGGGAGTAGGCAGTCCCGCGGCGCTTAGTTTAGGCGGCCGAGCAAGAAAATCGAGATTGAAGAAGACGCCGGCCGTTGGATGGACATCCAACAACATCGCCGATAGAATCGTGTTCATCGACAAAGCCTTGTGTAAACAAGTCAGCCATTTGCTATTATTTTTATAATTTTACTCATTTTCTAATTCATATGGAATTTATTGCAGCTCGCTTTCCATTTTTATAATTGTGGCCATTTTCTCGTCAAGACAAGGTCAAAAATTAACTAAATATGTGGGAAATTTAGAAAATTCACAAATTTTTGCTGGGAATGAAATATTCTTAATCCAAAATTAGTAGTCATAATTTAAAAATAAATTAGTACTATGTCATATTAAATCCAATGAAATACGATAAGATATCGAAGAACAAAACAAAAACTAATATCCCATTTGCTATAAATCTTTGGAATTTTTAACCCTTTTGATATTACTTTTAATGACATCGACCATACTTTTGGCCAGTGACTAAATGCATCCCTCCTCGCCTTGAAAGATTTGCAGCCCAAGAATTGAGAAAACAAATAGGCCTAGCTTGGGTATTCTTCAAAAGAAATACTGGGCTACCTATTTTCCCAAAGAACTGGTGCATGAGCATTTAGCTTTATTTATTTATTTACTTATTTATGTTTAGGGACCATGAGCATGTACCGGGCCGGATTCATGTGAGAGCCTCCTTCCAGCTAATTATGGGCTTCTATTGGGCCTTCATCAAGGCTGCATCTTACCAACAAGTGGAAAATGTGTTCCGATGAAAAATAGTATGAGCTACGACGGCACGGGCACTAAAGGATCGAACTGCAACGATTTCCAAAACATTGTGTTTGTCATTCTAACAACACATTTATTCAACCAATGTATTTAAATATACTACTGATTGTACATTGAAAACAGCAGCAACATCAACCAGGGCTGGGGTGCAATGTATAAAGAAGGCCGTAAGAGTGAAGACGCAGCTCTCTTCCAAACCAAACATCAGCCATCATTACAAAAGGGCTACCAAAAAGAACAAGTGTATGCATCAAACTAAATAAAGATCCTACTACACCAAGTGTACGATCTAACTAACTGCCCGCTTAGACGTTACTATTTATTGTTGTGGAGATTGGCTGACGGCTTGAACCAGATGGGTGCTCGACGGGGAAACTCCAGCCAGCAGGTCAAGTCCGATACTTATGCACCCTATCTCCTACTTTGGGCTGCAGAGCGTATGGCACATATCGTGGTATGGTATGCAGAGACGCATGGTACGCCAGGTACACACAGTTTTGCTCGATGAACGAAACCGCTGCCATCATGATCCTTGCCGCCGGTTATCTCCTCGTTAATCGGATAATTCAGTCCGACAAACAGAGAGCGGCACCAAGGTTACTTACCAGCCTCCACCAAAAATTCTCAAGGCCCGAGAAGCTGGAATCCTACTCAAAGACCTTGCAAAGGATCGTGATTGTATTCCGCTAAACAACACGTCCGCATGTGCGAACGATCATCAATCTTTCGCCGTCGTCTGATCGAGCCAGGAACCACCTGCAACTACCATGCCGCTTTTCTTTGAAAGGTTCTGTTATTAGGAAGGGTAGGGACACCAAGCGGCCTACAACATCATATCAAGTTGGAGTAAAATAAAGAAGGGCTCTTGATTTAGTCAATCTTAAGAATAGCATGTTATGAGCATGAATATTTTTTCAACAAATGTTGACAATAATATAAGCAACGCATCATGATATCATAGGAAAGTAACATACTGCTGTATAGCCGTTTGTAGCGATGACTGGAGTAGGCCAGCAATACGTCCAGCATAGAAGGAGTCGACAGCGTAAATGAAGCCCTTGTGTTCAATGGCATCGAGAACCATGGAGGATGTATGATCCTCGCGATGGACGTGCAGATTTATCCACTTACCGCAGAATTCGCCGATAGGCGAGACCGCGTTGAAGAACGCAATTAGCCTCAAGTCTTTATAATTCGCAGATCTTGTGGGCACTTGGCAGATTACAACCTTGAGCAAATCAAACTTGGTATCATGTTGGCTACCGAAGATTCCGAGTATTCGGGTCATGTGCCAAAGCAAAGGCAAAGGTTAATCAAGGAAGGGGATCAATTGCCGGTGTAGACCTCCACGAGCATCCAGCCGCCGCGACCGCCAACGAGCACCATCCAAGACGGTTCATGCCGACCAAAGACATACCGCTAATGTAGCCGAGGCTGACGGGATCAAATCGCAGTGAAGGGGTTTATGCTCGCCACCCTACAATCGTTATGCTGTGTGACATGCCGCTTCAAGATCAGCGGCATCGCAAGCAAGAAGCTGGCTTAGAAAGCTCCGCCCGAGGGCTTTGAGTAAACAGACAACCCCAACGAGCACGCCAAGGCGAAGCGGCATGGTATCGAGATTGTCCAAACGCCAAACAATGAGCTTGATTACCTCTCAGGGAGCAAATTCCAGCCACTTTTCGCGGACGCTGCTCGGTTCTCGCCATTGTTAGTGCTTGGGTTTTGACGAGGGGGAGGCGCTTTAGCGGGATGGACGCTGACGAGATTATGCGGACAAAGATGGAGAAGCTTAATATGTGCCGCGGGAAGTGGACAGTGATGATGACTACAGACGCCACTTGACTTACGAGACACATACCAAAGCAGCGAGGGTCATATCGATGCTGCATAACTTGCTTGAGTGATCACAAGATCGGTACTCCCTACAAGACTCTACTACAAGATTATGCCCTAGCTTGCTAGAGTAGAGTAGTAGAGTAGGACTCGCCTACTACTAGCACCGGAGGAGTAGTAGTATATTCTAATCTAAAATAGTTACAAACTTCAATGCCCGAAGCGTGGAATGACTACGAACCATGCTCAAAGACCGTGTTCACGTGGTGTTTGGACTTATATGCAAAAAATAGCAAGATGCCCGCATTGCACCGCACACCATCATCACCAACTAGGTTTTTCTCTACTCCTACTCCTATAAAAGACTCATTTGGTGATGATGGAGGCGAGGAGGCGAGTTCAGCAAGGCAGCAGCGACGGCATGAAGCACTATTTGATTTGTTATAAAAAACAAAGAAGAGTAGTAGAGATAGAGACATAGGAGGAGCACGAGGTTGTGGGAGATAAGGATGAATGAGGCAAGGCCTTATCTGTAAATGTGAGAGAGGTGTGGGTATCTTTTGTAAAATTGTCATAGTTGGCTTTCTATCCGCCGATATAGATCGGACGGTCTATACTACAAGATGGCAGGCATACCATCATCACCAACTCAGTTTTCTATAAGAGTAGATATATAGATATAGATAGATAGAGACTAGGGAGTACTAGTAAGGACACCATCTACTACTGTGCTACTCCCGCGGCCCATTCGGGCGGTCAGAACGCCCCCTACAGCCACCCCCTCCTCGCCCATTCGCGGGCGCTGTTGAAATCTGGGAACGACTCGCGATCGCCGGCAGCCACGACTTCACCGACGATTTACTTCTTCCCCGACCTCGCAACCTCTTCCTCAACGACATGGGCAATAACTCAACGCCAACGGTGCTGCCCTGCTGCACCATATGTGTTTCAGTCCTTCCTGCTCAAATCGTGGTAGAATTCATGTTTCTACTCAGATCCTACTACTATGCTAGTCCACATGATTAGTTTCATCTCTCGTTATAGCCGCCATGATTTATTTTGTGCTTATTCGGATTAAATCTCGTAGTAACTTGCTCATATATTCAATCGGGCGCAACGCCCCTACAGCCACTCCAGCCATGGACGGCCTCGGTCGATGCCTCCAAGGAGCCCTTCGCCCATCGCTATGAGTGCCCAATGCCGCTTTTGTGGCTCGCCGCGACATGGTGCATCACCACGGATGCGCAGCGGTCACCGCTGGCCCTTGGCGGAGAACATCAAGTACGACACGCATACGGTTCACCATGTCGGAGTCGCTGGAGGATCACCGCCGCTAGTCTCGGAGGAGGACGACAGCCGCCTTCCTCTTGATCGTGGCACCGGCGAGGCCCGCGCAGGCCGGGCGCCTGCCTCGTAGAAGTGCGCCGGGTGTCGCCACGACGCTGACACCGACATGAGGCAGATGTACGGGTGCGTGGTCATCACATTACCCTCCGGTCGCAGGGCGGTGACACCGCCTCATCGGACGGACTTGACTCGGGAGCTGGGACTATCCCGCCAATGTGGACTTGGAAACCCATGGCATCCTTTACTCACCGACGCTGCACACGGGACTCCAAGGAGGTTCACCTAGACATACGCATTATCAAGTGCACTTAGAAAACATGTAGTGTGTGTGGGCGCTATGGCCCGTGGTCTTGCCACTTTTGATTCTCGTAAGCTTGTCGTTAAACTTGAGTGGCTTTCGCCGCAGTCCTTCCTTTGAACTGCTCCTCTCAAAGGAGCTGATGTAAGACACTTTGGGTTTCATTTGATGATGGAACCCGGAGGAGCCTCCTGTTTTTCTCAAAAAATTACGATTATCAAGTTAAATGTTGATCATTAGTCTTCGCCAATGTAATCCGCTGTCTAAGCATGTGGAGACTTCCATGCAGGGTCTTGCTCTATTGGAGTATCGCGATGAATAAAAGTGTATCCATTTATGGTTTAGTCTAGAATCTTCCATGTATGGATTTTTACTACAAGATCGGTGAAAGACTTACGATGAACCATTTCTTACATCTCCTCCGCCTTTGCAAGTCATCCCGATTTAATCCTCCGCCTAGGTGTATAAGGGCATGGTTAATATTACTTAATAGTATAGCCAACTGTTAACTATAAGAAAGTGCCATGTCATCTGTAGCCAACATGTATAACAATCGATACTCAAAAACTAATTTTAAAGATCATTTCTTGCAAAGCACAATAAGTGTTATTTCTTCACAAGTTTTGGATGCAGGTTGAACAGTTGAACGATTTTGTTTGCAAAAGATAGCTTTTTATCTATTTCACCCAGATGTTTGTGAGCTCTAGAGATGAGATAATATCCGAAGAAACCTATCGATACCCGATACACATGAGATGACCCCCACATCCTTTGTCAAAATAAACAACTCCCCGATCAATGCATTTCACTCTTTGGTGCAACGCACGGGCACCTTACTACTATAGATTAGTATGACCAAAAATTGAACTAACATTATATATAGTACGATAAATACTGATGCATGTCACCTAAAATTATATCATTCAAAACTATGTTCAAATACGAATCCAATGATCTAGTTTTTGTTGACATGCACTAACATTTTGTCAGTTAAATCTTCAGTCAAATTCAATGGGGGACTAATAAACCACGACCGATGTAGTACAAGTGTGGAGGGCGGCTCGACGGAGTCTCACCTCTCACCTCATTGGGCGCCGCAAGAAGCCGCCATATCACAAAACCCAACCACTCCCAAGAATAAGTGGCGGTAAAATAAACGGACAAGCAACCATCACATCCTCCGCCTTTTTGCATTTCATCTCTGCATTTACTTTCTCCGCTCATCTCACGACTCGATCCCTAGCTACTACTCCTAGGGCCAGTTCTTTGGCGGCTTCCCCAGCTTTTCCCACAAGACTAGTCACAAGTGGAGAGTAACAATAAGGCGCCTCACTCATTTATTTGGGCTTCTAAACTACTACTCCGCCCTGGTTTATTCCTTACCATTGTAATTTGTGCTAAATTTTGACTAAAGATTTAGCAAATAAACATTAACATTTCTTGTTTTCTCCTCCTCCTGGTCACGTGCACAGCCTAGACAGATGGAGTAATGCATGTGACATGCACTAACATTTCATTAGTTAAATTTATGATCAAAATTTGACACAAATTACAATGGGGACCAATAAACCAGGACGGAGGTAATAGTAGTTATGGGATTACTGATCTAGAAGCCTAAAAGAACTGCCCCGGTACTCCTACTAGTAGTAGTACTCAAGTTGAATTCCAATTGCATGGCACAACTTGTTAGGCAAAAAATTCAATACAGGTGTAGGAAGCGGTTTGGGAATTTGCATGCCTTTCCAACCAAGTGAGATACTCCGCATAAAGTACGACAGAAATAACGACAGAGAAGGAAGCTAAAAGTAAACAATCGACGAGCATTTTTGCATTTGTTTTATGCTGAATCATATCTCAAGCTTGACTAGTGTTGTTTTTCTACTTTTACAAAACTGCATCAGACGTTAAACGTGCATTTGCACGCACATAAGTAATAGTAGTACTCCTCCGCCTAGGTGTACAAGTCTTCCTCCTTGGTCACGGTGCACAACCAAAGATGACTTATTGACCGGACGGAGGGAGTAGCACACCGCAAGCATATATCGAGAGAGACGTAGAAAAGTATAGTATATAGTAAAGTTTGTGCTATATGCACGATTTGCAAAATGCGCATTAATACACAAGGTTTCCAAACTTTCCTTTACATACTTAATTAAGGACGCTTAAAATTCCTGAACATTCGGGATTTATCATTTGCGCCCCAAAACTAATGAGATCGCTTTACCAAACAAAAATTATACTCCTCCTAAAAGCCACGACGCCAGCAGAGAGCTTGCGGCGCGCCACGAGTGCCCCGGTGCGGCTATTTCAGCGCTACCGACACAACGCTTCTTCCTCAGCCTCGCAACTCGCGAGGTGCTGATTGGCGGCTTGTCACGGGCGAGCTTAATCTCACCGTGTGGTGATCCGCGCCAACAGTACTCCACCTTGCTGGAAGCGCATCCGTCCACGCATCGCCAAGCGAGATGAGGCGCTTGGGCCTGATCGCACGCAGGGCGCCGGCACGGCGCCCTCCGCCACCCTCACGGCCTCGTGACGAGCCTTCCGCCAAAGAGCCAATTGCTCGACTCTTCTCGGCGCGACATAGGCCTCCTGTGCAGCTTGTTCTGTGGTGCGCTTTCCTCGGCCTTCTTCTCCGCTCTATTTTCAAGGCTCGCCGGAGGCAAAGCCTCCCACAAGGCGACATCCATTTCTTTCCAAAGCTCCTCAAGGCTGGGGGCTCGGCGGCGGCGCGCGCGCTTCCTCGTCGAGGGGGAGCCGACGCCCTCCGACGCTGCGGCCGGGCGAGATTGGGAACGCCGACGCGTCCACCTCGAGGCGTCGTGGCGAGGAGCGGAACGCCGACGCGTCCTCCTCGACTAGTGGCGGCGAGGAACGGAACGGCGACGCGTCGCGTCGCAGCGAGGAGCGGAACACCGACGCGTCCTCCTCGACTAGTGGCGGCGAGGAAGAAGGACGTCGACCGTTGGATGGACATCCAATAGTCACTGCTGCTAGAATCGTGTGTTCACTAACAAAGCCTTGTGTAAACAAGTCAGCCATTTGCTATTATTTTTATAATTTTTACTCATTTTCTAATTCATATGGAATTTATTGCAGCCCGCTTTCCATTTTATAATTGCTGGCCATTTTCTCGTCAAGATCAAAGGTCAAAAAATTAACTAAATATGTCGGAAATTTTGAAAATTCACAAATTTTTGCTGGGGAACTAAATATTCTTAATCCAAAATTAATAGCCATAATTTAAAATAAATTAGTACTATGTCATATTAAATCCAATGAAATACGATAAGATATCGTTGAAGAACAAAAACAAAAACTAATATCCCATTTGCTATAAATCTTTTGGAATTTTTAACCCTTTGATATTACTTTTAATGATATTGACCATACTTTGGCCAGACGAAATGCATCCCTCCTCGTGTTGAAAGATTTGTAGTCCAAGATTCGAGAAAACAAATAGGCCTAGCTTAGGTATTCTTCAAAAGAAATACTGGGCTACCTATTTTCCGAAAGAACTGTGCATGAGCATTTAGCTTTATTTATTTATTTACTTATTTATGTTTAGGGACCATGAGCATGTACCGGGCCGGATTCATGTGAGAGCCTCCTTCCACTTAATTATGGGCTTCTATTAGGCCTTCATCAAGGGGCTGCATCTTATCAACAAGTGGAAAATGTGTTCAGATGAAAATAGTATGAGCTACGACGTACGGGGCACTAAAGGATCGAACTGCAACGACTTCCAAAACATTGTGTTTGTCATTCTAACAACACATTTATTCAACCAATGTATTTAAATATACCACTGATTGTACATTGAAAACAGCAGCAGCAAGAACCAGGGCTAGGGGTGCAATGTATAGTAGTAGGCCGTAAGAGTGAAGACGCAGCTTTCTTCCAAACCAAACATCAGCCATCATTACAAAAGGGCTACCAAAAAGAACAAGTGTATGCATCAAACTAAATAAAGATCCTACTACACTAAGTGTACGATCTAACTAGCTGGTTCAAGCTTAGACGTTACTATTTATTGTTGTGGAGATTGGTCGACGGCTTGAACCAGATGGGTGCTCGACGGGGAAACTCCAGCCAAGGGTCAAGTCCGACACTTACACCTCTCTCCTACTTTGGGCTGCAGAGCATGGCGGCACATATCGTGGTATGGTGCATGCAGAGACGATGGTACGCCAGTACACACAGCTTTTGCTCGATGAACTAAACCGCCTGCCATCATGATCCTTGCCGTCGGTTATCTCCTCGTTAATCGGATAATTCAGTCCGACAAACAGAGAGCGGCAATTGTTGTTACTTACCAGCCTCCACCAAAAATTCCTCAAGGCCCGAGAAGCTGGGATCCCGCCAAAGACCTTGCAAAGGATCGTGATTGTATTCCGCAAACAACACGTCTGGTATAAAGCGAACGATCATCAATCTTTCGCCGCCAGTTCGATCGAGCCAGAACCACCTGCAACTACCATGCCGCTTTTCTTGAAAGGTTGTGGGATTAGGAAGGGTAGGGACACCAGGTGGCCTACAACATCATATCAAGTTGGAGTCAAATAAAGAAGGGCTCTTGATTTAGTCAATATTAAGAATAGCATGTTATGAGCATGAATATTTTTTCAACAAATGTTGACAATAATATAAGCAAGGCATCATGATATCATAGGAAAGTAACATACTGTTGTATAGCCGTTTGTAGTGATGACTGGAGTAGGCCAGCAATACGCCCAAAGATAGAAGGAGTCGACAACAGAATGAAGCCCTTGTGTTCAATGGCATCGAGAACCATGGAGGATGTATGATCCTGCGATGGACGCAGATTTATCCACTTACCGCAGAATCTCGTCGATAGGCGAGACCGCTGGTTGAAGAACGCAATTAGCCCAAGTCTTTATAATTCGCAGATCTTGTGGGCACTTGGCAGATTACAACCTTGAGCAAATCAAACTTGGTATCATGTTGGCTATCGTAAGATTCCGAGTATTCGGGTCACCGTACAAAGCAAAGGCAAAGGTTAATCGGGGAAGGGGATCAATTGTCGGTGTAGACCTCCACGAGCATCCAGCTGCCGCGACCGCCAACGCAGCACCATCCAAGACGTGTTCATGCCGCACCAAAGACATACCGTTAATGTAGCTGAGGCTGACGGGGATCGATCGCAGTGAAGGGGTTTATGCTCGTAATAGCCTCGCTTATTAGGGATGATAGACTACCATATCAATAAGGAATTCTTCTTTCCGGATCCCGTTCGACAGAACTCCAAAGTTAAGCGCGCTCAGCTTGGAGTAGTTTCAGATGGGTGACCGACCGAAGTTGTTCCCGGTGCGCACGAGTGAGGACAAAGTGCGCAGAAAAGACTAGTATTGATCTGGGGCCGCCTAGATCCCGCCAGAGTAACGACCACCGCGGGTGTGTCCGCGCGCTATAAGTTGGTATCGTGAGCCGACCGCGCGTTACACGGATGGTTGCGACAGGTGCGCGGTCATGTTGTTCATGACGCTTGTGACCATCATGGCACGCGGCATGGCACATGTACCGCATCGATGCACAGACGGTTGTGCCAAGAGGGAACGTTTCGCGGGTCTCGACGAGGACGCCGGTTCCTCCGAGTGGGGTGTATGTAATAGCCTCGCTTATTAGGGATGATAGACTACTCATATCAATAAGGAATTCTTCTTTCCGGATCCCATTCGCGAACTCCAAAGTTAAGCGTGCTCAGCTTGGAGTAGTTTCAGATGGGTGACCGATCGAAGTTGTTCTCTGCGCGCACGAGTGAGGACAAAGTGCGCAGAAAAGACTAGTATTGATCTGGGGGCTGCCTAGATCCCGCCAGAGTAACGACCACCGGCGGTGTGTCCGGGCGCTATACCGCCACCCCACGATCGTTATGTCGCGGGACATGTCAAGCTTCAAGATCAAAGCATCGCAAGCAAGAAGTTGGCTCGTAAAGCTCGCCCGAGGGCTTTGAGTAAACGGTACAACCCCAACGAGCACGCCGGCGAAGCGGCATGGTATCGAGATTGTCCACACGCCAAACAATGAGCTTGATTACCTCGTGGGGAGCGAATTCCAGCCACTCTTCGGCGGACGCTGCTCGGCCTCGCCATTGTTAGTGCTTGGGTTTTGACGAGGGGGAGGCGCCTTAGCGGGATGGAAGCTTGACGAGATTATGTGCGGACAAAGATGGAGAAGCTTATATGTGCGGGAAGTGGACAGTGATGATGACTACAGACGCCACTTGACTTATTTAGACACATACCAAAGAGAGGGTCATATCGATGCTGCATAACTTGCTTGAGTGATCACAAGATCGGTACTCCCTACAAGCATCTACTACAAGATTATGCCCTAGCTTGCTAGAGTAGAGTAGTAGAGTAGGATCGCCTACTACTAGCACCGAGGAGTAGTAGTATATTCTAATCTAAAATAGTTACAAACTTCAATGCCCGAGCGTGGAAACCACTACTTAACCATGCTCAAAGACTGTGTTCACGTGGTGTTTGGACTTATATGCAAAAAATAGCAAGATGCCCGCATTGCATGGCACACCATCATCACCAACTCGGTTTTTTCTCTACTCCTACTCCTATAAAAGACTCATTTGGTGATGATGGAGGCGAGGAGGCGTGTTCACCGGGCGCAGCGGACGGCATGAGCACTATTCGATTTGTTATAAAAACAAAGAAGAGTAGTAGAGATAGAGACATAGGAGGAGCACGAGGTTGTGGGAGATAAGGATGAACGAGGCAAGGCCTTATCTGTAAATGTGGAGAGAGGTGCGGTATCTTTTGTAAAATTGTCATAGTTATTTTCTATCCGCCGATATAGATCGGACGGTCTATATTACAAGATGGCAGGCATACCATCATCACCAACTCGGTTTTCTATAAGAGTAGATATATATAGATATAGATAGATAGAGACTAGGGAGTACTAGTAAGGACACCATCTATCGCTTCAGGTGCTACTCCTGCGCTCCATTCGGCGGCCAAGAACGCCCCTACAGCCACCCCTCCCAAGGCCCATTCGGCGGGCGCCGTTGAAATCTGGGAACGACTCGCGATCGCTGGCAGCCACGACTTTACCAACGATTTACTTCTTACCCGACCGCAACCTCTTCCTCAACGACATGGGCAACAACCTCAATGCCAATGGTGCTGCTCCCTGCTAACCGTATGTGTTTCAGTTCTTCCTGCTCAAATCGTGGTAGAATTCATGTTTCTACTCAGATCCTACTACTATGCTAGTCCACATGATTAGTTTCGCCTCTCGTTATAGCCGCCATGATTTATTTTGTGCTTATTCGATTAAATCTCGTGAGTAACTTGCTCATATATTCAATCGGGCGCAACGCCCCTACAGCCACTCCTGCTTCATGGACGGCCTGGTCGATGCCTCCAAGGAGCCCTTCGTCCATCGCTATGAGTGCCCGATGCCGCTTTGTGGCTCGCCGGGCGACATGGTGCATCACCACGGATGCGCAGCGGTCACCGTTGGCCCTTGGCGGAGAACATCAAGCACGACACGCTACCGGTTCACCATGTCGGAGTCGCTGGAGGATCACCGCCGCTAGTCTCGGAGGAGGACGGCAGCGCTTTCCTCTTGATTGTGGCACCGCGAGGCCCGCGCAGGCCGGCGCCTGCCTCTCGTAGTGCGCCAGGTGTCGCCACGACGCCGACATCGACATGAGGCATATGTACGGGTGCGTGGTCATCACATTACCCTCCGGTCGCGGGCGGGCGACACCGCCTCATCGGACGGACTTGGACTCGGGAGCTGGGACTATCCCGCCAATGTGGACTTGGAAACCCATGGCATCCTTTACTCCGCCGACGCTGGTACACGGGACTCCAAGGAGGTTCACCTAGACATACGATTATCAAGTGCACTTAGAAAACATGTAGTGTGTGTGTGGGCGCTTATGGCCCGTGGTCTTGCCGCTTTTGATTCTGTAAGCTTGTCATTAAACTTGAGTGGCTTTCGCAGTCCTTCCTTTGAACTGCTCCTCTCGGTGAGCTGATGTAAGACACTTTGGGTTTCATTTGATAATGGAACCGGGAGGAGCCTCTCGTTTTTCTAAAAAATAACGATTATCAAGTTAAATGTTGATCATTAGTCTTCGCCAATGTAATCCGTAGTCTAAGCATGTGGAGACTTCCATGCAGGGTCTTGCTCTATTGGAGTATCGCGATGAATAAAAGTGTATCCGCTTATGGTTTAGTCTAGAATCTTCCATGTATGGATTTTACTACAAGATCGTGAAAGACTTACGATGAACCATTTCTTACATCTCCTCCGCCCCTTGCAAGTCATCCCGATTTAATCCTCCGCCTAGGTGTATAATGGCATGGTTAAAATTACTTAATAGTATAGCCAACTGTTAACTATAAGAAAGTGCCATGTCATCTCAGAGCCAACATGTATAACAATCGATACTCAAAACTAATTTTAAAGATCATTTCTTGCAAAGCACAATAAGTGTTATTTCTTCACAAGTTTTGGATGCAAAGTTGAACAGTTGAACGATTTTGTTTGCAAAAGATACCTTTTTATCTATTTCACCCGGATGTTTGTGAGCTCTAGAGATGAGATAATATCCAAGAAACCTATCGACACCCGATACACATGAGATGACCCCACATCCTTTGTCAAAATAAACAACTCCCCGATCAATGCATTTCACTCTTTGGTGCAACGACGGCACCTTACTACTATAGATTAGTATGACCAAAAATCGAACTAACATTATATATAGTACGATAAATACTGATGCATGTCACCTAAAATTATATCATTCAAAACTATGTTCAAATACGAATCCAATGATCTAGTTTTTGTTGACATGCACTAACATTTTGTCGCTTAAATCTTCACCAAATTCAATGGGGACTAATAAACCACGACCGATGTAGTACAAGTGTAGAGGGCGGCGCTGCACGGAGTCTCACCTCTCACCCCGCTGTGGGCGCCGCAAGAAAGCCGCCATATCACAAAACCCAACCACTCCCAAGAATAAGTGGCGGTAAAATAAACGGACAAGCAACCATCACATCCCTCCGCTTTTTTGCATTTCATCTCTCTGCATTTACTTTCTCCGTTCATCTCACACACTCGATCCCTAGCTACTACTCCTAGGGCTGCCTTTTGGCGGCTTCCCAGCTTTTCCCACAAGACTAGTCATAGTGAAGAGTAACAATAAGGCGCCTCACTCATTTATTTGGGCTTCTAAACTACTACTCCGGCCCTGGTTTATTCCTCACCATTGTAATTTGTGCTAAATTTTGACCAAAGATTTAGCAAATAAACATTAATGTTTCTTGTTTTCTCCTCCTCCTTGGTCACGGTGCACAGCCTAGACGGATGGAGTAATGCATGTGACATGCACTAACATTTCATTAGTTAAATTTATGATCAAAATTTGACACAAATTACAATGGGGACCAATAAACCAGGACGGAGGTAATAGTAGTTATGGGATTACTGATCTAGAAGCCTAAAAGAACTGGCCCCTGGTACTCCTACTAGTAGTAGTACTCAAGTTGGAATTCCAATTGCATGGCACAACTTGTTAGGCAAAAAAATTCGATACAGGGTGTAGGAAGCGGTTTGGGAATTTGCATGCCTTTCCAACCAAGTGAGATACTCCGCATAAAGTACGACTGAGAAATAACGATGAGAAGGAAGCTAAAAGTAAACAATCAAACGAGCATTTTTGCATTTGTTTTGCATTGAATCGTATCACAAGCTTGACTAGTGATGTTTTTCTACTTTTACAAAACTGCATCAGATGTTAAACGCATTTGCACGCACATAAGTAATAGTAGTACTCTCCGCCTAGGTGTACAAGTCTTCCTCCTTGGTCACGGTGCACAACCAAAGATGACTTATTGACCTGGACGGAGGGAGTAGCACAATCTGCAAGCATATATCGAGAGAGACGTAGTGCGATAGTATATAGTAAAGTTTGTGCTATATGCACGATTTGCAAAATGCGCATTTAATACACAAGGTTTCCAAACTTTCCTTTACATACTTAATTAAGGACGCTAAAAATTTTGAACATTCGGGATTTATCATTTGCGCCCCAAAACTAATGAGATCGCTTTACTAAACAAAAATTATACTCCTCCTAAAAGCCACGACGCCGCAGAGAGCTTGCGGCGCGCCACGAGTGCCCTGTGTGCGGTTATTTCCAGCCACCGACACAACGCTTCTTCCTCAGCCTCGCAACTCGCGAGGTGCTGATTGGCGGCTTGTCGGCGGGCGAGCACGATCTCACCGTGTGGTGATCCGCGCCAACAGTACTCCGCTTTGCCGAAGCGTGCACCCGTACACGCATCGCCAAGCGAGATGAGGCGCTGGGCCCGACCGCACGCAGGGCGCCGGCACGGCGCCCTCCGCCACCCTCACGGCCCTCGCGACGAGCCTTCCGCCAAAGAGCCAATTGCTCGACTTCTCTGGCGCGACATAGGCCTCCTGTGCAGCTTGTTCTGTGGTGCGCTTCTTCCTCGGCCTTCTTCTCCGCTTATTTTGGCGCGGCTCGCTGGAGGCAAAGCCTCCCACAAGGCGACATCCATTTCTTTCCAATGCTCCTCAAGACTGGGGGGCTCGGCGGCGGCGCGCGCGTTTCCTCGGGGGAGCCGACGCCCTCCGACGCTGCGGCGGGCGAGATTGGGAACGCCGACGCGCCCACCTCGACGCTGCCGCGGGCGAGGAGCGGAACGCCGACGCTGCCCTCCTCGACTAGTGGCGGCGAGGAACGGAACGGCGACGCTGCCGCCCGCGGGCGAGGAGCGGTACATCGACGCTGCCCCTCCTCGACTAGTGGCGGCGAGGAACGGAACGGTGATGTGTGACCGCCCGCGGTGCAGCGAGGGGCCCTAGGGCTTGGGAGGCGATGCCATGGTGGTCGACGGAGAGGGAGGGGAGGAGATAGCGATGAACGGAACGTGAAGGGAGGAGATAGTGATGTCACCGGAGGCGCGGTATTTATAGCGAGCAATGGCACACCTACGTAAGATGTGGATCGAAGTTGATCGACTTAATCGCAGGTCTAGTTGCATCACCAACATGTGGGCCGAACACCGCTGGGGCCCATATGTCGCTGACCCAATGCACCGCAGCTAAGTAACAGCTATGTGGGCATATTTGTTGGAGTAAATTACGGGGAGCGAAGGGGTGGAAATATTGTTGGTCACAACGGATTGGACGAGCGTGGGGAGGAGAGTCATGCATGCAGATTTTTCACACGGGTGGAGGGTGGGACCACCGGAGGGAGAAGGAGAGTTTGGCAGGCATATTGTTTCCACACATGGAGAGGAAAAGATGTGGAGACGAACGGGCTTCCCTGCAGTATGGGGAACGGTGCATAATAAGTCATCTTGCATGCCGGGCTAGGTATAGTCTCAAGTCATTAAAACATACACGCCCACACATGTTCATATTTCAAGGTGCACTAAATTATTGCATGCGATGATTAAGGCTGGCCATAAGGGTGGTATCTTAGCTAGTATCAAGCACACGGAATAGTAGCAAACATGCCGATGTGGCAAAGAATTAAAGAAGAGAGGGGGTTAGAGTAACTAGTGTTCATGCATGCATTGGTAAACACATTTTGTGTGAAGAACGACATCACTAGTTGAGTATTTTGCAGAATTCAAAACTATTCCACCGCCTACTATCTTGCTAAGAGTAGGTGAAATTTTGAATCGAGCCCTTTAAGAGCATGGTTAATAGTATAGCTACTGCTGGCTATAAGCCTGCCATGTCATCTACAACCCATCTTATAGTCAATATGTACAATAGTAGATGAAAAAGTGTACTACTTTTTATTATGTGGCCCACATTTCATTCTCGAAGTGCCTAGGAGCACGCATAGAGCTGGTTTCTTCACTAAGAGCCCGCTTACCTTCTCTCTCCTCTTCTTTCCTCAAACTAAGCAGAATATACTAGTTTAGTTCTTATAGCCTCCTGACTCAGCTATATTGTACTTGCTCTAAACTAGAAGGGAGGTAGTGGTACTCTAATAGCTAACCTTGTTGTGATGAAAAGATAGGACATGGCACGCACCTGGACAGAGGAACTATTCTGCATTGTGCATTTAAGTTTTGTCTGAAGTCAATGTACCTCTACTTTCACCAGACTTATAGAAAAATGTATCAACAATCACAATGTCAAATCAATATTTTTACACTCATTATAAAACGTAGTTCTTATACTCATTATAATCAGTATTGTAGATATTGATATTTTTAGTATAAATTTGGTCGTGGATTTCATTGATGCCTCACAAAGCGTGGAGGAAGCGGAGCTTAGGGCTTGCATTGCCGGTCTCTACATAGGTATTTCTCTTCATAATCCTGCCATTTTAGAGACTGATTGCGCTTTTGTGGTAGCGCCTCTTGCATCGGGGACTATGACAGGTCTGCTATGCGTGACCTCAAGATGAAAGTGTTGAGCATCTCGGTTGATCAACAATCTTCAATTGTCAAAGATTAGCCGCTCGCCAATAAGGTGGCATGCTTAATCGCTAAGTATAGTTTTGACAATAGATTAGGTGGTATTCTTGTAAATAATGTACCGCCTGTGGTGAATATTGTATCGAATGAGTGTACCGTGTGGCTGGTTAATTAATATAAGGTGTTGTTAAAAAATATAAATTTGGTCAAACACTTTGCAAACGGTTGACGGAGTAAAAGGACCGAGGGAGTATCATGCATGCGGAGTAGGCAAAAAATTGCTCATTTATAGCCGGTCAAGTCTCAAAGGGCCCGATCACGCGAGGGAGGCGAAGGTCGGGAGGCGCTGTTGACGGAATTAAGTGAAGTTACATCCACGCTACCGACATGGCGGTAACAGCGCGTAAGCTATACCGTCAGCCTACGATATGGGTCTAATAGACATGACATCTAGTGGGTCTCGATAGTTCTCGAGAACTTTGGGGCTTGCAGCCGCTTATCCACCGGCAAGCCAGCAACCCCACGCCGTCAGACGCCTCTACTCGCCCTCGCCTTTCTACTACCTTACAACAGTTCGCCCCAACCGCCACGCCCTTCAACATTAGTTCGCTCCAGCTTTTATGGGTACAACAGTTCAACTTCTCCTAACCTCCTCCAAAATCCATGGCCTCCCAAATCTCCATGGTCGCCGCTGAGTACCAGGTTAGAGCCATCACCGCATCAGTCATCATCATCTACACACGTGATCTCGCGACGGTGAAAGCATGGCTTGCTCGCTTCCTATGCATGTTCAACAGTTCAACGGATGAGTGGGTCACCGGGCTAGATGTTGAGTACACCACAGTCCCGGGACGAGAGAAGGATCTAAAGGATGAAGAGAGGAAGAAGCCCGTCAGATCCATGTTTATGCACATAACGCTTGGTCTACCACATATGCCATGCCGACGTTGAGTGCCAGGATTTTAAGAACTTCCTCAAGGACAAAAGAGTGAAATTCACATCGAGGCTTGAAGAACGAGAGGATGTCCTGCGCCGGATAGGTCTCATTGTAGGCCAGCCCTTCGATCTTCGTAAGGCAAGCCCGTGTCCTCCTCTCAACCTTCAATGATGACTGGCAGCAGCCATGATTGATCCTTCATACGCAAAACTGAAGAAACCTCATCACGAAGTTTCATCATGCATGGGAGTCAAGACATTATATGAAGATCACATCATGTACGCAGCAATGGATGCCTACCTTTGTTTAAATATCTACAAGGGTTGGATGAAGAAGGAGCCCAAAGGTCCGTTCAAGCAAAGAAGGCCGGCGACGAGAAAGAGGAAGAGGGACGAGGACGAAGTCGAGGACGTGGACTCGACCGAGTAGGTGGCAGGCTGCCGCCATGCTGGTTCTACCGCAGGTCAAGCGGACTAGTTGCTTAGTTTATTTTCAAGGGTGTGTGCCGAGGCCCCAGCAGAACTATGTTTAGTATGTTCTTTCTCGTTATTTGAACTCTTTAGTACGCATAATAGTACTAGTACTATGTCTTACTAATGTTCTTCTTGCAGCTGGTACCATCGTCAGATCTTCGTGTTCCTACTGTATTTAATACGCTCGCATTTAGTAGTATAATTTGGGTCAATCGACGGTGAAAGAAGTTCGATGGAGCGAAGGAAGAAGAAGGCGAAGAGGTGGAAGAAGCCCTTCTAGCCATCCATGTTGCATCAAACGGCTCACATGAGTCGACTAACCCAAATTGCTCCATCGATTGCGTGATCCACGTGGTATTCAAGGTCTCGGTAGATTCCGCGTCCGCACTCGGTTTGCGGCTCGACGCTGAGCGATCGCTTCCGCCACGACAGCCACCATGCACGCCCCTCCGCTGGTGGAGTCGATAATGACACGCTAGTTCTCCTCGCCGGCGGCCGAGCACGCGCCGTCTCTCCTCTTCGTATGTTGCGTATAGACGCTGCTCCACCAGCTGCTCGCGCTTTACAGCGCGGGCGGCATCGCGAGGAGGGACCGCAGACGACGTGAGCAGGCTAGCCTTCGCTTCATGGCACAGGGATGGCGGCGACACGGCGGTGATGGACGAGAAATTGTTGGCCGGAGCAGGCGGGCACCGCATGCGCAACGGCGGCGACGGCATATTGATGAGTGCGCGGTGGGAGCTTACTTTAGTTTTATATAAGGTTGGTCAAACTTAAAAGAAAACCGTATTAGTACACGTAAACATTAGACTTAGGCAGCGCTTTTATTAGTTAGTACCACAACCACGATGTCAATCCTCGCAAGCGCTGCGGAACTGCGCCGCCGCTGGTCGATCGAATAGGTCGCCACCGTGTCGCTACCAAAGGACATCCACCGAACCTTTTGTGTGTGTGAAAACAATCCTAATATTACTCAACTTTTTTTCCGGAAAGTTCTTGACGCTGCAATATTTCCATATATTTGAATTTAGCTCCGGTTCGTGTTTATTTGGATTTGGACGCTTTAGGTGCGCCTAGTTTTTTTTAATACTGATTTTGTGTGTGTGACTGAGAGAGAACGTGTGTATGTGTCCATATGTGTGTTGTATGAAGGGCAATGTGGAGACGGCGTATGCAGATACATGCATATAGAGAGTGTGAATGTGCAAATGATCATGCATGAGTGAGACATAGACAGATATGTCGATACGTTGTGTATACATGAGAGAACGGTCTTCTAGTTTACTTGTGTGTGTGAGAGAGAGAGAGAGATAGAGAGAGAGGGATAGAGAGAGAGAGAGGAGCATACGTAACACAGCAACCATCTCTCTCGATTCGTCCGTCCCTCGCACGGTCGCATGCAACACATGCATCAACGCGCACATTTTGACACCCTCACCCGGCCCCTGCCCACCTCAAGGCCCGCACAATCTCTTTGTGAATACCCATTTCTCTCCTTAGGTTTGTTTTCTCTCAATATCTCTCTCTCTCTCACACACACACACACACACACGCAGCACAACACACACACACACACACACTCCCCCGAGCACACAATTCATCCCCATCCGAGGTTATACGGCGACCACTCTCGCTTGTGCTTCTTTGCACCCCAACATGCACAACACCTCAATCTTCAAAGAGGGCATCGAGAAGATCGAAGACGGCGACCACACCGCGCTAGAGAATGCGGGGTCATTTGGAAGCAGTGGTGATGTGACGATGGCTGACCGACTCCTCCCCCACCCTCTCTCTCTCTCTCTCTCTGCACAAAATTACCAATCCCTCTCTCCCCGCACAAAATTGTCAATCCTCAACCCATGAGATCCTTCCCTCTCGCCCATGTTTTTCCAGCTCTCTCATCAAACATGTTGTCTCTTCTCCTTCCACGATATGAATCTGGATGCACACGATCTCACGATATTACATGTCTCCATCTTTCTCACTGCACCTAACTTCTTCCTCTTTCTTTCTCCCTCTATCTCTCTCCTCTGCCTCGCTAGGTTTGTCTCCTACTCTCTCGCCCACATACATACAATCTTTCTTGCCCTATCTGCTCCATCTTCAAAAGATCTCTCTGCATGTTTCATTCACACATTGAGATATGTCAAAATGTTGCTTCTATAATGGCCCTATTTGGATCATGGGGTTAGAGCTAGTTTGGGTTAGTTGGGGCTCAGATAACCCAAAAGTATCCAAACAGGAGGGTTAGAGTGGTTAGTTCCATCTAACCCAACTATCCCTGTGAGAGGTGCTTATTTGGGTTAGAGTGGGTTAGAATAACTCTAACTCTAACTGTGTTAGAGTATCCAAACAGGCCAATGGCTGATGTAGAGTTATGGTTGTTTTGTTGCATCCTACAAAGTAATAACTATGAAATGCATTTAGATTCTCATTTGACTAGGATTATGTGAGTTTGAGCATGTTGTGAAGTACTATAGACCTTGTATACATCTTGGGATTCACAATGATTGTAACTATTGAATTATATAGACCATTACATTCAAGTCAATAGCCTAATATATTTATTTCACAATTTCAACAAATGATTAGTTCACTACAAACTAAGAAAACAAATGTGTACTCCTCCGCTTTTATTTAAGTCCGCCAGATTAGCATTGGTCAAAGTCAAGTTTTGTAAACTCGTAAAGCTTATAACAAAAAATATTAACATATACAATAACAAATAAATACCATTAGATTCATTATTGAATGTACTTTCACATCATACATATTTTCTATGGTAAATATTTATATTTTTCTATAAACTTGGTCAACTTTAGGAAGTTTGACTTCGTCAAACCTAATATGCAGAGTTTACTACTACTACTCGCTAGTTGCTTAGCCGAATCACTCAACACGCCACACGGGAGTCCAAAGGTCACAAAATTTTGAGGTCAGCGGAAAATCTTCCGCGACCCTGATTCGAGTAGTGGAAGTTACCATCATAGCCTTCGAACAGGCCTACGATGACGCTGGTAGGGGCTGTTTTCAGAACTCAGTTCACCCTACCCAGCCAACCCCACCCCGCACACGTAGTAGTACACCTGAATACTCCCATTTTCTATCCCCACCGCAAAATAGACTTCTCCACGGCACCGCAGCCTTCGTGTTCTCCCTTTACATCAGCGACTCGCCCACCGCAGCAGCATCCGCCTCATCGACGACCAGACGCCAGACCGAGCCGGTCCACCGTCCGCCGCCAGACACGGAGCCTCTTCCCCGCATCGCCTTCCACGCGGATCTGCTTCCGGAAGCCAACGCTAAGCGCAGAAGTACCACCGTCAGGACAATGAACTCGACCGCTGTCGACCATGACTCACAGAGGCCGCCACCATCGCTCTCCTCCTCGATTGGTAATGTGTATTGAATCACTTAGCAAGACATGTGCAGTTCCAGCTTTGTTCATACCTACCCTTCAAATTTCCGGTGCTATTGTTCCCGTAAAAGTAATTGGTTATAGCCTCCATTGTCCAACAGAATATCAGCTTGTAATTGGGTGTCGCCTTGTATCGCTACTGTGCTTGGTAGGTTTTTCATCCGCAACCAGAGTGTGGCAAATGATGGAAATGTTTTTAGAACTAGCAAGATGCCCATATGCTGCACGCATCAAGATGCATTTGTATGAGTAGTTTATCTTGTGGGAGAAAAGGATGAACGAGGGAAGGCCTTATTTGCAAATCTGAGAGCGGTATGGGTATCTTTTTGCAAAATTCCCATTTGTTTCTTCCTATCCGCCGATATAAATCGGACAGCCTATATTGCAAGAAAAAAGTATAGAGAAAAAAGTAGGTAAGAAGGAAGTAGAGATAAATATTAAATATTAAATATTAAATAAATATCTCTACTCTTATAAAAACCGAGTTGGTGATGATGGTGTGCCGCCATCCTGAATATGGACCGTCGATCTATATCTCGACGGATAGAAAGCAAACTATGACAATTTTGCTAAAAGATACCCGCACCTCTCTCGACATTTGGCAGATATGACTTCCTCGCTCATCTTCGCCTCCCACAAGATAAACAACTCGATAAATGCATCTTGATGTTCCATGCAACGATGGGCCTCTTGCTAGTAACAGAGAGAAGAGAGTAGAGATAGCAGACGCCGGAGCGATCGCGCTGGAAAGCGGCCGGGCGCGCGCTTTTTTGGCGCCACGCGTCCGACGCGCTTTATAAAATCCAACACCTCCCACCGCCTGCGCCTTGCCACCGCCTTCCCCGCCATTTTCGCCGCCGCTGCCCACCATGCCGCCGCTGCCGCCAGAAACTTGTGGATACCGCGCGCTCGCCCGGCGCGCTTTCCACCGAGATCCGTTCCGCGAGATGCGCCGCTCGCAATTTTGACACCATCAACGAGGCCGCCACAGACGACGCGGGCGGCGGGCGACTCCGTGGCCTCATAGAACATTGAACTTCCCCAACGTGCCGACGGGGAGCGGGCGCAGGAGTCGCGCCTGCCGCGCTTAGCACCGACGAAGATCGCCGCGACAACCGGAGGCGGAGCACCGCCTCGCATCGCCGAGATGGACGAGGAAGCCATGGCACTGTGGCGCCAACACTTCCCGCAGACATCATCAACGAGCGATTTCTACGCGCAAAGGAGGGCGGAGAGGGATAAGAGGAGGGCGGAGCGAGCCACCTATCGCGAGGACAAGCGTAGGCGAAAAGCGGACGCTCAATTCAACATGAGGCTAGGAGCAGCGCCGCCCTGGGAAGTCCGACGACGATCGGTATCTTCACGCCTACAAATGACTGGAGGAGGACATCACCGAGGAGGAGTCTGACGACGAGGAGTAGTTGAATTATCGCTTTTTATCTATCTATGCTGAGAACTATCCTCTACTCTATCTACTTCTCGATCTCAAGACAGTAATCGCTTTTTAAAGCGCTATGCATTCTGTTGGAGATGCTCTAACATGGCGTATTTAGTGCTTTAATGTTGCCCACAAGATTCGCGAGTATTTCTAGTAGTATATTTTTCTTGCCATGTTGAGATTTTAAACCACGAAAAGTAACATGCAGAGGAGCAATGAAGACCAAACACGGATATTCGACATCTTCAAGGAGCGTGGCAAGTTAAAGAGGAGCTACACCGAACCTCAGAAACGAGCTTTGGTAAGTAACAACCTTTCAATTACTTTCGTAGCCTCGTGTTCTTCGATGTGTATATGTTGTAGTTTCGCTTTCTTAAGCGTGGTGTTCTTCCATGTAATAAGAAGAGTCTTAATCGTCCTAATGCTTTCGCTTTTAGCTTGATGTAGGAAGTGGGTGTTCTCACCTTGTAGTCTGTTTTATATTTATTTTTTCCTTTGAATTCACTTCTCCGAGTTCTGCTTATCCGCTTCTACTAAATGGATCTAGGTTGCTCGAGTATTGATCTAAAAAGAAGTAACTTCATGTCGATGCGCCTCGCGAGGAGGGAAGTATGGTCAACCTCGAGATCATGTTTCCAAAATGAGGCTGGATTACACACAAGGTTCCAGCTTCCCTAATGATGTCGGATTAGACACAAGGTGCAAATTCCTGATGATGCTGGATTACACACAAGCCGTGGAGTCGCCACTGTTCGTGTCCTCGTGGCATTAGTAAAGGCTGAAAGAAAGCGGCAGCAGCCCTTGAGAATGTAGCTGAGTTCTCAAGAAGCTTAAAAGAGCAATCGATGCTCTCTTCACCCAAGCCAAAGAAGAGATGGAAGAAGCCGTAAATAAGCTAGCAGAGGCAGAGTAGGCTAGGCGCCTCCTGCTATCTAAAATTGTTGTCAATACAAAATTTCCTTCATAATAGCTAGGTTCAAATGTTTATCCAGCAAGCATGCTTGTTGTGATGTCCGTGCATCTACCGATGTGGCACAAAATGTTTTTTGGGTCATGTAATAACAACAATTACTTTCCAAACAATAATGTATTTAAGCATTGACATGGTATAGTTCACGCAAGAAGCCCGACATTCCAAGTTCAACTTCCACATCAAACTCATGTTCACAGATATCTGCACATTTCATACATAATGTCCACAACCATGATTCATTTCAAAGCCAAAAAATGTGAGGAGAGTTATAAATAAAGAAAACCTCTACTAGTTCCTCGCTACCAAAGGCAGCACAACAAGTCAAGACCATGCGTAAATTAATTATATTTTCGTCATTTTTTGTGTTCTAAAATGCCTACCGGCTCGAGGAAGGACGTGATGTGTTGCTAGCACACGCGCGGATTCAATGAAGGCAGGCTGGGCAGTCTTAAGCTGGTTGCACGCGGCGAGGAGGCGGTTTCACCGGCTCGCAGCGAAAAGCGCCCTTCTTTGTCGGGCGCCCGTTCAATGCCTCGCTTATGAGAGGTCACGTCTGTCGAAAGCAATCACTCCCTCCAGTCCTTTTTTGTTTGGGTATAACAAAATCTGCTTTTCCATTCACATTTTACAAGTAAAATTCATGGACAAACTTTGACCCAAAGTACGATGGGGACTAGTAAACCGAATGGAGGTAGTAGTTTTTTAATCAAAGAAGGGTTTCCTTCCGATTTTCATTATCGAAAACCAACATCTAAATCTAAACCATATTATTTGCCCTAGAACTACCAGGTTCAACATCTCGCAACATAAACCCATACAACCTCCATCGCAAAAAAACCATACAACCATACGCCAAGGAGGTACGTAGTACTATGAATTCCATTTTCGCCCATACCAATCGCTCAAAACTACTTACTACTTATAACGCGCCATTGAAAATCGGAACTCTTAACCCCGCTTAGAAAACGATATTTTAAACGTGTTACTCGATCTGTGGCAATCAAGAAGCGAGCCATCGGCCCAAGTCGCTCACCGTGGTCCCACCATCAACTCCTAAGGATCAAATTATCACGCCGAGCTGACTATTCCTACAAAGGTGCTCCACCACGCACTCGCACCAAATGCAGCAATCGTGGCACCTAGGGTTTTAGGGTTTATTTGTTAACGCCGTTTTACGTAACACTCATGTGTGTGAGATAGCGAGAGGTCGATCAATGCGTGCGCGCTTCTTCTCTTCCTATATGTACTCCACCGCTTGTCTGTGTCCAAAAATTATAATAACTACTAGCAATGTGCCAATGCGCTGCCACACGATCAAAGTAGATTATTACATATTCACCGATTTGATAGAAAAAAGTCTAGTTTTGAAATACGATATCACTAAAAATATGTTATGTTTCACTCAAAATATATTCCTTTGCTTTTTATGAGATAAGGAGGAATGTTGTTGGTTTCAAGATTCGAGAAGTGGTATATGTCTCATTTCTACTTTACTAGTAAGATGTTCGCATGCTGCACGGAACATCAAGATCTTGTGGGAGAAAAGGATGAACGAGGAAGGCCTTATCTGCAAATGTGGTGAAGAGTGCGGTAATTGTTATTTTTTCTTCCTATCCGTCAGATAATCGGACGATTTACATTGTAGATGGCAGGCCCACCATCATCACCAACTCTATTTTTATCCCTACTCTTATAAAAAGCATTGTCGGTGATGATCGTGGTGCCTGCCATCCTGCAATATAGGCCGTCCGATCTATATCTCATGGATAGGAAGGAAACTATGGCAATTTTGTAAAAGATACCCACACCCCTCTCCACATTTGCAAATAAGGCCTTCCTCGCTCATCCTTTTCCCCACAAGATAAACTACTCATACAAATGCATCTTGATGTTCCAGATAACGATGGGCATCTCGCTAGTTGTTGCAAAAGCCCATGTGTGTGTGAGAGAGAGGAAGAGTGGAGGAGGATGGAGTGCATGTGTGACAAAGACACAAGGAGTGTAAAAGGATAGGTATCGCTTAAATGAGGCTATAGTGTGTGTGCACGATCGAGAGGGCGGTCTCAAGAAGGGAAGAAAATCTACATAGATACAAGGAGCAGGAGAGAGACATGTATGCGATGGTGGAAGCACGAGTGTACGGGTGTATAAACCTATCTAGAGGCTAGCTAGTCAGTAAATGTTTGTGAGAGAAGTACGAGTGGGGGTGCGAAAGCGAGAATTTTGTGTGTGTGAGAGAGAGATGGTAGTCGGGAAGGGGAGTGGAAGCAGGAGTTGTGTGTGTGTGTCTGTGTGAGAGAGAGAGGAGACGGTAGTCGGGGTTGTGTGATCGGTAAACAAATGAATAATTTCAGTATGGGATGGAGACGAAAAGGAGACCGCAACAAATGTTGTGTCTACAGGAGGGAGAGAGAGAGTAATTTTAGTGGAATGAGTCATATGTAGAGACATATAGGGTGTGTGAGAGAATCCCATAGAGAGAAAGACAAAGTGAAAAACGAGTGGAGACTGTGTGTGTGGTGGTGAAAAAGAAAGCTTAGGTACCGAGTACCAGAGAACACTAGAGACGTGAGAGATAATGAAAACCGTGTAATGTATAATGATAGGGAGAGTGTGACACTTCTCAAGGAGATGTCGAGAGACCATGTTTATGCAGGATAGGAGAAACATGAAGTGAGCGTATGGGTGAGCTGGAGAAAAGAGAGTGATAGCTACCAAGGAGCATGCATGCAGAGAGATGGGCATGAAAGGAGGAACAAAAAGGATTCAAATATTTGATTCGAGATGATGATACATGTAATCCATACTGAACCAAAATTGATCTATCAAACATGCATACTCATATGAATTCACGACATCTATGTTATTTAATATGTAGGTATTACTGATCCATACATTTTAGTAGAACATAATTTGTTAACTTTTTTTGAATTCAACCTTAAGATTTCTAGATCATTGTATTTGTAAATCATATTATACATATAAAGGAGCAGAATTCTTGTTGTGCTTTTGAAAGTATATATAAAAATGATGTATATAGAATGTAATTCCAATTGAAAATGGATCCCGCCCAAAAAAATAGAATACAAACGGGATTCAAATTGAGTTGGCAAGGTAAACGCACTCGCAAAATTTGAACGAAGCGGAAAGTCTCAAGAATCACCAAACAAAATCTGAGATGGAAATCACTATTGCCTATCCCTCGCCACGCAAAGCCTATCTCGCTGGATTTCTATAGGTTTCGATAGGGTAGGTTTGTAATTTCACCCAAACGTGACGAACCGCCTCACCCGGATTCATACACGTAGGCGCCAAAACATAGTGTGTCCTCGGTCCAAATCGACTCCTCCCGATTCATATTCATACACGGTGGGCGCCTAAAACAAACTCTCATCGGCAAATATTCGTGTATGCGAGATTACCGTCCCTATCCCCAACCGACTAATGTTGTTGTGATGTAGTAGAAATTTGAAACGGGGCTAAGTTTGTAAATTCTCGATTTGAGACAAGCGCCTCGAATACATGGTTCCCTTCCTCTCTACCTCCCTTTTCCCCATTCATACTCCGGGCGCCAAAACACCCTCTCCACCCTACCTCCTCCGTCACGCCGTCCGCCACCCCATCCACCGCCGTCCTCCACCATGCCGAGTTGATACCCCGACGCCGCCATTCATTACAAGAGATCGACCTCTCATCCACGCTCGACCGATCCTTGCATCCCATCCTCTCGCTTCATCCTCGCCGTCGTCCACCTTGCCGACGCTGCCCTACGATCGTCTTCGCCCATCGCGCTCGCCGCCACCATCTACCCTCCTAGATCTGCTTCACGCCGACAGCCATCGCTACCAAGCAGCACCGCTAAATTCTCAGCAGATGCAAGACACCGCGCCGCACTGTAGGCGGTACTTTTCAGATTCGCTAAACTTATTTATCGCAGAAGAAAATAGATCGCCACCGCTTTACTCTGATTTCTTGTCTTGGTTATGGTTGCCTTTGTCCGGTTTGCACCTTCAGATCCACCATGGCACGCCAACACTATACTCCCAATGCTTATGGTTTTCCCTTTATATTCCACACTAGTTAAATCACAAGAGACTAAATTTCAAAATTGGGTCACCGATTTTTCAGAGCTCGCCGGAGTTTGCCGGCATGATCAAGGGGCCTGGTGGTTGGGGCCTCACGAATGAAGAAAACTCGACGCTGGTGGGGGTTGGGGCGGGTGGGGTGGGGGTGGCGAGGAACACAAAGCGGTGGGGGCTCGTGGTCTGCCGGCGCGTCTGCAAGGTGTTCTCAGATGGGAAGAATCGAGACGAGGAAGAAGAAGGGTTAGAGACGAGGATCTTCATCCAACCACCGAAATGGTCGAGAGACACCGGAGTTGCATTCTTAATGCGCTGGTTCATCATGTGGGCACCAAGAACCAACATTTTATTATCCAAAATCTGCTTGCTCTTCTTACCATGTTCCTCTTCTCGCGTTTTCTTTAATATATTTTCTCCGTTTAAATACAAGTCTTTGTATAGATTCCACCATGGACTACATATGGAGCAAAATGAGTGAATCTACACTCTAAAATGTATCCGGATACATCTCAGATGTGATCCATAGTGGAAATATCTACCAAGACTTATATTTTGGAACGGGGAGTATGCTAGTAGTACAATATGTTACTTGTAATCAAGATGAGCAGGACATTTGCAGGTAGAGGTCTATACGGTCGGTTGTGATGGACACTTTGAGCCTCTTTGATTCAGAGGATCTTGTAAACATAGGAATAGGATTTGTAGTGGCTCGCCCACTTGAATCCTATAAGAATAGCAAGGAAATGGGGAGTTGTGTCGCTTTTGAGAGTTACACCGATATTAACAAGATCAAGACCTTCACTTGAAGAGAGCTAGTATCCGCCTTTCTAGTCGCATCGCAATACTAGCACATATATTCTAGCAAGTTCCACTTTGCTGATTTTACTCGATGCTTAAGGTTTTCCTGCTATATCTACACTATGATCTATGTAGCTGCTTTGTGTCACACTAGCAGCAGTCCATTCTTGAAGCTAAACACCGCAATGACTTACAAAATTGGCACCAAGGCATTGAGTGCCATTCGATGCAATGAAACTCATACGCCCCCAATTGTTGATTCTTGTTCGTAATATGATCCTAATGACTATTCTAACCTCGAGGAGTCAAAGGCGATAGCCTGTCCTGTTCACCCATCAAGGTGTCTGTTCTAATTTGGCAATGTTTTATTGATTATGGTATCTTGCATATGTTGTCTTGCATTTCTTCTACTTTGTTGCACCGCCATCTCGCTTAGTTTACTCATCATATATGTCGAGATGCCATGCCCATCCATTATCAATACATATTCCATCTGTCATCATACCATGTTTTTCCACTCAAATGTTGTTCTTGTGCATCGACATAAAAAGGAAGAGGGTGATTGCCAACCTCAAGGAGCACCAAGAAAGTCCTTGAAAACATGGTGGTGCCGAGAAATCGACAGCACCCCACTTATATTGGCTGTACAACCAAGGACACAAAACGAGGACCGACTCCAAGCAGACTGCACTCCATACTTCACTGGCCACACCACTAGCCCCACCACACAGACCTCGTGACTCCAAAGAAAAGGTATACCGATTTCATTTGCTATAGCACCAGCTGTACCACGTAAAAATACCACTCAAAGAAAAGTACATCAAGTCCACCGTCAAGACCTATCCCAACCGCAGAGACGGCCAATTCCTCGCAGATTGGAACCCCATTCCATTTATTCCCAGTAAAAGACAATGCTTTCAATGTTGTTAGGGACTACGCATATATTCCCATCATGGGAAGATTATAGTGAAGACAAACACCATTTTCACATCTTCCCGTCCAACTTACGGTAAGTGCTATTATTCATGGTTATTATTTTCCTGTTTTCTGCTGATTGAACACATCAATGATTTACATTACATTGTTGTAACTAGGCGAGGGTCAATCTGGATAGTCATGACGAGCAAAGCTTGCTTGTGCTTTTCAAGGAAGCATTGCAGCAAGATCGGTGTTACCCGAGGAAATCACACTTTGATGGCAAGTCTATAAACTAATTTCCGTGAAGTCTCCCGTGCTAAATTTAGAAGACATTGAATGGAAAACCTTGTTATGCAATCGGTCTCTGCTCCTGTGATGAGGTACTACCTATGAAATCACATGACAATTTGAACTTCTACTTTTCCGCATGTGCCTTACTTGGATCTTTTTTGCGTGAAATCTTCTCAAGAAGAATTCGGTTTGAAAAGAACGACAGATATCACAAATATGCTGCCCGCTGCTTTGCTCTTGTTAGTACCGTTGTCATGTATCACTATACTTGCATACATACCGGTTCATTATGTGACAAGCAGATGCATGATAGCTTGCTTATCAATTGTTCGCCCAAATTATCTGATCCGATGAATGGTTACATTAGTGTAGAATATATCCAATGCCAATGTTTTTAGCTCTGCATTGTTCTTGTAAGTACATGTTGTCCTTTATCGCAGTACTTATAATGACAGTAGTTGTTCATGTACCATCACTGCAGCTTATTTTCCTTTGCCTCCATTTTCTACACATCGATCTATATTTACTCTTACCATAAGGTTGGTATCAAGAAGTTTAGCTGTGCATTGCTCTTGGTCGCACTTTTTCCTATATCGCTGCACTTACATTTATAGCTACTTGGTTATGTAGCATCACTCTTCATCTTATCTTAAATATTCTCCATTTTTTCAGATATTATCACATCTATATTTACTCTTAACAAAATGTAGAATAAAGGCAATGCTTTTGAAGAAGATTATGTGGTAAACTTCTTGAATTGCCCCCCCATCAAGATGGACAAGGCCTTTATAGAGCCCGCCTTCACCAATAATGTAAGTTTGTCCATCTCAAGCCTTCAAACTTTGTTGTATATATTTGGTTAGGCATGACTGCAACAGCTGTTTATTTTTGGTGTTTGCATCAAATTGCTTATTTAAAGTTTATTATGTAGTTCATAAACAAAAGTTTGTCCTTTCTCAATTTAAAATTTCAGTTGTACAACCAAGTTCCTTGTTCATACCATGTAAATTAAACTATACAGAGCAAGTGATCTTCTTTGCACCGCATGTATGCTTCGTTTCTTCATCCGTAATCCAAAGGTGTGGTGAACCTACCCACTACAAAGACAATGTCATATTCTGCAATGTCTTAACTATGAACAATGTCATATCATTCTACTATTATTTAAACCGCTCTTTATTTGCCAATCTGAAATGGTATAAATTGACAAAGACACTAACCATTGATAATTATGAGTTCTTGATCCGTAATCCAAAGTTGTATGAAGTCGCCAACTCCTTCACAATGTCATTTCCTGCCATGTCTTGACCTGAACAATACCATATTGTGTTAATGCAATTTTAAACTGTGTCACTTTATTCGTTAGTAAGAAATGTGATGAATTGTCAAGACTGATACTTTTACGCAAAACCTGTCATCCGTCTCGCTTGTTTATCTTTCGTGAGTGAGGAAGATATAAGTGTTGAACAAGCGCAGCCTCATCATCTTGCTCACCGCTATGCTGCAGAATTCAAAGAGGGCTAACCTTTCTTGAACTCTATTGAAGTGTCACGCTTTGTATATTATTTTGTCGGCGTGTTTATTTGCAATCGTGGCGCATCTTTGATGCCCAAAGTATGTAATCATTGTTCGCTTATGCTTTATTATCATAGTGGCGAACTTTGATGCCCAAAGGATGTAATATGCCGTAATTTCTTTATTGTATAGTCTAGGTTTTTTCTTATTCACGATGTTGCAGTTATTTTATTGTATATATATCCCGCCTTCGCAAAGAAACCGCCAAACCATAAAATTTCGGTACATAATCGGGCCATTATGCAATCACGATGTAGGTTGGGCCTCAAACGCGTCAATAGCTCACGGCCGCAGAGCCCGAATGAACCCCGCCCATGATTGTGCGAATCAAATCACGGGATTTAAAAGGCCAAAATTGTCTCGGTCCTTGTTTGGCCCATCGATATCGGTCATGAGCAGTGCCGGATGCAATCGGGTCGAAGTTAGGCCCAACTATATGACGGGCTTTAACAACCGAAATTAATATAGGGCCGAATGTTAAACGGCCCTTAATAGGCCAAACTAATATCAGGTCAATTACTAAGGGGTTTTAGCAAGTGGCCCAAAAGCATAGTGTCCAGCTGTCGGGCCAATTTGATATGGGCCATATGTAACACCCCTAAGTAACTTTCCATATTTGTAACTCCAACTCTTGCCATTTTCGCATTGTGATATGATATTCCTCCGTGGTTGGGTTTTTCCTCATTTTGCATTTTGTCCATGTCATGCATTTTACTCATGTCATCATGTGCATCGATTTGCATACGTGTTCGCCTCCATGATTCCGAGCATTTTTCCCGTTGTCCGCTTTTGCAATCCGCACTCCTATCTCCCCGGGCCCCTTTTACGCTTTTTCCATGTGCGGGTACTAAACCTTCTCGAATGGACCGAGGTTTGTCAAGTGGCCTTGGTATACCACCAGAGACCACCAACAAGTTTCGGTCATTTGAGCTGCTTTGGTACTCCAACGGTTAACCGTGACTCGCAAGGCCTCTTTTAAGTTGCAGCCCAACACCCTTCTAAACAGCCCAATAACCCATCTAAGTCACTTCCATGTTTCTCCGTCATTCGATCACGATCGTGGGCGAAAACTACACCTCATTTGGACTCTCCTAGCTCCTCTATGCCTATTTAAACACCTCCCCGCCCAAATCCGGTCCTCTTCCTCAAACCCTAAAAATTTCATCCTCACATCGACGCTGCCCGCCGCCGGGCGGACAAACTGGCATTGCTGGGTTCACTGGCCAATCAGAGAAGGCCGCCACGTGTCAGTCGCCACTGCTGCCGGCTGCTCGGCTGGCCAGTAGGCTCGCCTGCCCACTGCGCGCAGGACTCGCCGCTGCTCTCCGCTTCCGGCCGCCGTCGCCGGCATCGCCTGCCGCTGCCACTGCCTCATTGCCGCTGCCTCCGCCTCGCCGACCCGGCCACACCGGACGCCACTGCCATCGGTCAAGGCCATCGGAGCTCGCCGCCATCTGCCATCACGACTACCGCCGGGCCCCGACTTCTCGCCGGCGCTTTTCCTCCTTCGCCCGGGCCGCCCGGCGAGGAGTTGCTCATTTGTTGCCGCCTCCCGATCCGGATCGGGCCGGATCTCGGATCGAGGGTTGACTTTCTCCTCTCTCCCCCCCGAATTTCTTCCAAGTTTTTCATCTCGTGGGTTATTTTGTGTCATTTTCAACATAGCATAACTTTGCATCTGTAGCTCATGTTGATGCCCGAAATGCAGTTGGAAGAGGGCTATGTGATGTTAGTTTCTGTTTCTTAACAGAACTTGCACTTTTGTTATTTTTGCCATGATTGATGTGTGCATCCTATGAATTTGAGTCCTACATGTGTTTTGTAATATGCCATGCCATCTTTCCAGGGGTGTATGCCATGTATTTTTGTGATCTATGTGGTGACTAGCACAAGCATGCAAAGTAGGTGTCCCGATGTTGCTGTTTTCACTGCTTTGGTCGATATTTTGATGCCATGTTAACTTGATGCTACCGAGATCCATGCATATTTTGAGATACTTCAGTAAGGATGTTTTGTTAAACATGTCTTGCTCTATCCATCCATGCCTTTGTTTGCAATTATGGAGTGCCATAGCTTGAGTCAATCGAGCTCTACTTTTGCTATCAAATGTTTCCTCGCAGATTGTATACATGTTGTTCAATTTTGCCAAGGTTGTTGTGGTTGATCCGATATGCTATGTTATTGTTCTTGCCATGTATGTCTTCTATGCCATGTCTTCTTGATGTATGTATGCTTAGTTTATCATATAAGGCTCTGTAGTGAGTGCATTGAGCTTGTAAACATGCCCACTTGTTATCAGTTTTGACATGCCATGTTGCTGAATCATAACTAAACTTTCAATATTGACATGGGTGTTACTATATTTTCTGATCCTTTTTGTCTTATGGTCAGTAAGAGACTTTTGTTCTATGCTTTGAGTAGATTCATGCCATGCCTTGTTTTTCTATTTTAAGGTCCTGTAGCATGTAGTTTTGCTGCTCTGAACATTGCAACCTGATGCTGTTTTTGCCATGTCCAGCCTGATGTTTTGTGCACTTTTGCCATGCTTGTTTGAACCTGTTATGATGTGATTTAGCCGTAGCTCAGTGCTCATCTTTTGTCAAGCATCTTGTATAGATCACTTCCATATATTTTGTTGGTACGTTTAATTTATTGTTGCTTGCTAAGTGGCATCATGCCGTTAATGGCAGATTTGTGTCATTCTTGTTTTGCTTGTCATTTCCAAACCGTGCATCCGATTCCGGTGATCTTTATATCGATTTCAACCGAAATCATCTCATCTTTCCAGTGGCATACTTGGTTTGCCAAGTTGATTCCTGGTTCATCATTTTCCTTCCGGAGCGCACATACGCATTGCATATCACATCCCGCATATCATGTCATGTTTTGCATCATGTTGCTTGTGCATTGCACCGTGATTTATTGTGGTTCCTTTGTTTGTGTTGTTGCTTTGGGTAGAGCCGGAGACGAGCACGTGAACGAGGAACCTGTTGAGAACGCTTACGAGGATCAAGCTTTCGACAACTCGAGAACATTGCGCAAGATGACCATACCTCGAAATCACTTCTATCTTTGCTATGCTAGTTGCTCGCTTTTGCTATGCCTATGCCAC